>OMLC01096907.1:0-22103 GCA_900302585.1 Regalecus glesne | reverse complement strand
CACACACACACACACACACACACACACACACACACACACACACACACACACACACACACGCACACACACATACACACACACACACACACACACACACACACACACACACACACCCTCATACACTCACACACAGAGTGGAGAAAATAAGTATTTCACACCCTGCTGATTTTGTGAGTTTGCCCCCTTACAAAGAAATGAATGGTCTATACTTTTTCATGGTAGGTTCATCTTAACTGTGAGAGACAAAATATTAAAAGAATTCCCAGAAAATCCTAGCATAAGAATTTTGAACATTTATTTGTCTTTTATTGAGGAAAATAAGTATTTCACCCAATGTAAACAAGCAAGAATTATGGCTTCCACACACTGGTAATGTGACCAGGAGGCACACAGATTAGTCCTCTGACTTAATCAGTACTCCTAATTGAGTACTTGTTACCTATATAAAAGACACCTGTCCACAGAATCAATCAATTCATCAGATCCCCACCTCTCTACATTGGGCAAGACCAAACAATTGTCCAAAGACATCAGGGACAAAATCGAAGCCCTACACAAGCCTAAAGTAGGCTACAAGACCATTGGTAAGCAGCTTGGTGAGGAGTCAACTGCAGGTGTGATAATTATAAAAATGAAGGAAACACCAATCGACCAACAATCTCCCTTGGTCTGGTGGTCGACGCAAGATCTCACCTCATGGAGTGAACCTAATCATGAGAAAGGTGAGGGAATAACCCAGAACTACACAGCAGGAGCTTGTTGGTGCTCTCAAGGCAGCTGGGACCACAGTCACCAAACTGACCATTGGTTACACTCTACGCTGTAATGGATTGAAATTCTCTAGTGCAAGCCAGGTCCCCTAGCTCCAGAAGGCACATCTTCAGGCCCCTTTGAAGTTTGCCAATGAGCACCTGGATGATTCAGGGGAAGCTTGGGAGAAAGTGCTATGGCAAATGACACTAAAATCAAGCTGTTTGGCATCAACTCAACTTGCCGTGTTTGGAGGAAGAAAAAAGCAGATTTAGACCCCAAGAACACCATCCCCACCATTAAGTATGGTGATGGAAACATTATGCTTTGGGGCTGATTCTTTGCTGGGGGGACAGAATGACTCCACCGGATTGAAGGGAGGAGGAATGGACCCATATACCAGAATTTCTTTGGGTGTGAACCTCTTTCCCTCAGCCTGAAACCGGAAAATGGGTTGTGGATGGGTGTTCCAGCATTACAATGACCCAAAACATACAGCTAAGGCAATAAAGGAGTGACTCAAGAAGAAGAGGTCATGGAGATGCTTAGTCAACATCTGGACCTTAATTTTATAGAGATTCTGTGGAGGGAGATGAAGCCTTGAGTTTCCAAGCAACAACCTACGGACCTTAAGGATTTGGAGAGGATCTACAAAGAGGAGTGGGCCAAAATCCCTCCTGGGATCTGTGAAAACTTAATGGTCAACATTAAAAAATGTCCGACTGCTGTGCTTGCTAACAACCAAGTACTGATTCATGTTTTGCTAGGTGAAATACATGTTTTCCTCAATAAAACACAAATAAATGTTTAAAATTCATATACTGTGATTTTCTGATTTAAAAAATTCTGTCTCCCACTGTTAACCTAATGAACCTACCATGAAAAGTATAGACCCTTCATTTATTTGTAAGGGTAAAGTCACAAGATTATTAGGGGGGGATATACTGATTTTCCCCACTGTATGATGATGCGTGCCAGGTGGGTAGCTGTGACTTGTACATCAGGGAAACCAAACCCTGGCCAAGACAATGACACAACGTAGAAGACCTGACATGTCAGGCCATGAATCTGCAGTCTACGCCCATCTACAGCCCACTGGTCAGTAGTTCAAGGACAAGGATGTGCATATCCTTGAAAGGGAGGAATGCTGGTTTTAATGTAGAGTCAAAGGGATGATGGCCAAGCTGTCATCCATTATAGACCATTTTTGACAGTTTGATCCATCCAAAGTGTTTGAAGGAGGGTTATCACAGTTAAACATTGTGTCCAGATGGATTCATTCAACTTTTTGTGATGTCTTTCAGGCAAATACAAATAAATACAAAAAAATCATTTATTCCACTGTCAAAATCAGTTTATCAGCCAAATAGGTTTTCATGTACATGGAATTTGACTTAGTTTTTATAACCGTCATGATGAGTTCAAATAGAATGACAACACAACAACATAACAATCTTCTGATATACACACAAAAATTGACTATGTACAGGTGAAAATGAGAGGTGATAAAATGTGTTGGTACTGACAATGTATCAGAGATATTAAAATCAATGTAAGTGGGCTACTTACATACATGCTTGAGGTAGATATACATGACAAGTTTTTAACTAAATTATTTAACACAAATTTTGAAAGTGAGTGGATTACTGAAGAGGGGTGAAGGAGTATAGTGGTATGATTTTTAATAAGAACAAGTGTGATGTCCAGAGCTGTAGTAATGACAGTGGTATATAATTGAACAGCTAGAACATGAAGACTTAGGAAAGAGTTGTGTGAATTAGGTTAAGAGGAGAAGTGATGATTAGTAAGTAGCAGTATGGCTTCATGTCATGAAAGAGGATAACTGATACAATGTTTGGTTGAGAATGTTAATAGAGAAATATAGAGAATACCTGAAGTAGAGTGTGTGTTTGTGGATGTAGAGAACTCATAGGGCATGGTTCCAAGAGGGAAGGTTTGGCAATGTATGAGGAAGCTGTGAGCAGCAGAAAAGTAGGAGTTGGGTAGGATATTTGATATATGAAGGCAGTGTAATAATGGTGAGATTTGTGTTAGGAATGGTGGATGGGTTCAAGTTGGAGGTGAGATTACATCAAGGATCTGCTCTGAACTCATTCTTGTTTGCAATGATGTTGAATAGGTTGTCGGACAAGATTAACCAGGAGTCTCCTGGGACTAGGATGTTTGCAGATGACATTATGATTGGATGTAAAGGTAGGGAGCAGGTATGGAGAGATGGAGATATGCACAAGAGAGAAGAGCAATGAATGTCAGTTAGAACAAGATGGAATTGATATGCATGAACAACTGGGAGGATAGTGGAATGGTGAGGATGCAAGGAGTTGAGGTGACAAAGGTGGATGAGTTTGAATATTTTGGGTCAACTGTTCAAAGTAATCACAAAAAGAGGTGAATCTGTTCAACTGGATCAGAAGTTTATTGAGAAACGTTTTGTCACTCACCTGGAAGATACTAGAGTGGCCATCATAGTTACCTGATATGAACCCCATTGAAGATCTTTGGTGGGATTTGAAAAAGGTGGTTGCAGCACTCAAACCCAAGAGAATTAGTAAGCTGGAGGCTTCTGTCCATGAAGAATGGGCTAAGATTCCTCAGGAACACTGCCAGAAGTCTGTCTGGCTATGCATCACGTTAGCAGCAGGTCATAACAGCAAAAGGGTGCTCTACCAAGTACTAAAGATGTTTGTCATGAGGGGTTGAATCATTTTGCGACTGCAGTAGTCATTAAAAGCAGCATTTTTTGTTGAATTTGGAGACACAACCTGTAATATCAGTTGTGTAAAGCTGTTTAAAAGAAATCCAAATTTCCCCTTGCGGGACTGATAAGGGAATCCTTTCTTTCTTTCTTACCATTTGTTGTTATTAACAGCCTAGTTCTGGGAGTTATGTAAAAAGTCCAGGACCTAGTAGGAACTATTTGGAATGTTTTGCCGTGATAATGGGCTATAAAAATAAAATGGATTTGACTTGTCTTAGAAAACTAATATTCCTTCTGGATTGAAAAATTATTCTATTAGAACACGTATCACGAAAAAGGTGAATCGGTTCAACTGGATCAGAAGTTTATTCAGAAACATTTCGTTACTCAAATAGGTGGCATCCTCAGTGTGAAGATGCCTTCAGTCTTCATCTACAAATCTCAAAGCTACCTGAGCCCCCAAGACAGATTCTTAATAATACTGTATGAATTATATGTATACTGTTATAGGCATTTGAAGGAATTATTTTATGGTAATTCTAGGCTTGAGTTCTGCTTCTCAGGGTACTGACGTTGATTCAGTCATGAATAGCATAATCAGTCATTCACCCAGAATGTCATCCATGATAATTCTGTGCTTTGAAACCAAAAGGAATGTTACGATGAGATAAACTGATCAGGTCACATGACTGGTTAGTCAGCATGAGAACTAAAGTTTAGGGTCCCTATTCATTCATCTATAGATGAAAATTCTCAATTCTTCACCCATGAATCCTTTCTCCTATGTAATATTTTGCACTCTCTTTCACACTCACAGACAAAGGCACATGAAAACACCTGCACACAGCCAATGGTGTATGTCTTGCATTTTTTTATATTTCTGTCTTTCATTTTATAAGTCCTCGTTAGTATAGTGGTGAGTATCCCCGTCTGTCACGCGGGAGACCGGGGTTCAATTCCCCGACGGGGAGACATATATTTAACAAATTTCCCCTTGCGGGACTGATAAGGGAATCCTTTCTTTCTTTCTTTCTTTCATAAACCCTTTAAACATATTTCAATATATACAAGTTATCTTAACGAAAAAAAATATTCAAGCCTACTTTTACTAGCACTCTCATTATTAATCTATAAACATATATTCCTTTATCAGTCCCACAAGGGGAAATTTAGATTTCTCTGCATTTTAATAATAATGGTTCCCTTATCAGCCCCGCAAAGGGAAATTTGGATTTCTCTGCGTTTGTGACCCATCCCATTGTGTAGGAGCATTGAGCTGCCAACATATGGCGCTCGGGAGGCAGTTAGGGTTTCAGTGTCTTGCTCAAGGACACCTCAACATACTGTTTGCAGAATCGGGGGTCGAACCTGTAACCTTCCGATTGCCAGACAACCACTCTACCCACTGAGCTATGACGCCCGTAAGGGTCAGTGAGCTGCCAACATATGACGCTCGGAAGGCAGTTAGGGTTTCAGTGTCTTGCTCAAGAACACCTCAACATACTCTATGCAGGACCCGGGATCGATCCTGTGACCTTCCGATTGCCAGACGACCGCTCTACCCACTGAGCTATGCCGCCCCAGAAAACACATGTCTCCCCGTCGGGGAATCGAACCCCGGTCTCCCGCGTGACAGGCGGGGATACTCACCACTATACTAACGAGGACTTGTAGTGATTGGTCCAACCTATTGTATCAAATCTAACCCAACCTAACCCAAACCTACTGTATAGGAGCAGTGGGCTGCCAACATATGGTACTCGGGGAGGAGTTAGGGTTTCAGTGTCTTGCTCAAGGACACCTCGATAAGCTTTCTTCAGGTCCAGGGATCAAACCTTTAACCTTCCAAATGCCAGACAGCTGCTCTACCCACTGAGCTATACTCCCCCAAGATCTTTTGTGATATGCATACAAAAAGTACAGAAGCTTTAAATGATAAAAATAAGATCATCTGAGGTTTTTGATCTTGCATCTTAACATATCAAGACTTATTTCAAGACATATGCCTAAATATATCTAACAATAAATACATTTAAATTGTAATGTTAAAAATTCATATACAGTGATTTTCCAGGATTTCTTTTCTATATTCAGTCTTTCACTGTTAAAATGAACCTATCATGAAACGTATAGATGGTTCATTTATTTGTAAAGGGGAACACTCATAAAATAAATGTGGGGTGAAATATGTATTATCCCCATTGTATACATTAATGCATATTTTCATGAAAGCTGTAAATTCCAGATTCAACAAGACACTGATGCAGTTTCAAAACGTGTATGTAAAATGTTCTTACCCATATCTACTGACTGACTGTAGTCAGCTTTAGTGACGTGCAGTGAGGTTCACAGCAGGTAAGTTAGTGACTCTTGCAGTCAGATTTACAAATATATGAACCCATTGTCACATGTCGAGAACAAAATACAGGGAAAGCAGTAAAAGTGAACTCTCTAGCATAGCCACACACAGCTAGTCTCGTTGGATGTACCATTCTGTTTTAAAAGAGTGATTTATCTTATGTTTCATCATTTGAAGCAAACCTTTTAGCTTTGACACTGGTCTTAAATTATTTGTCACTTCAGGTTTTGATTGAAAGTCCAGTTTTGAGAGATGTTTATGCTTACATATAGAATCTTCCATTTTGCAGTCAAAGCAACAAATAAGACATTTACAGCTGTAAATTGACTTTTTAGCTAGCTAGCTTACTGGTGACAGAAAGAGGTGAATTGGTTCACCTCTAGTGCATTGGTGTTTGCCGTCTGTATGGAAGAGCAACAACAGTACAATGTCTTGATGCATGCTCAATAATCCAGGTAAGGGAAATCCCCAAATTACAAAGATTACATTGGTGACATGTAGTGAAAAAGCAAAATAACACACTCAACCTAGTTTGTGACAGATTGCATAGTCTGAGGTGAGACTCAGTATAATGTTGCCTCAACTCGCTTGTCTCCCATGAAATCGAACAGGAAATACACTAATTCAGCGAATTTGATGATAAAACTGATTGAAATTATTGGAATCATAAAGAAATTGCATGTATGGAACAGAGGAATATAAATATTTGTTTACTTTATCATTTTTGTTTTTTTTACTTCTCATGATGACAGGTGAGGCTCTGCTTCACCTGTTTCGCCTGACCACATGTACCTGGTCAACTTGGATTGAACATGTCACCTGTGTACAAAGTAAGGACACGTTTCTCTCAATGAAACGTATCCAGATGAATTGATTTTACTTTTGTTTATTTTTTATATTTTTAGCTTTGTTTTTAAAGGTTTTCTTTTATATGGTTAGATTAAGATATATAAACAAGAGGTAGGACCAGATAAATTCTTTACTTCATCTTATAACCTTTCGAACACGGACTGGTTACCATTTGGGTTGTTACAGAGATTGCAAATAGATTCAGTTATTTCCATTTATTTGTATTCCTCCTTATACATTTTATTTCCTCATTTTAACTTATTCGAAATAGATAAAAGCAATCAATCAGTTCGTCTTTTGTCTCCTTCCCCCACCCACATCCACTCATCGCCCTCCCTCCCATCGTTCCGTCTCTCCACCTCTACACACTTACGCAAGCGCGCACACACATTCACACACTCACACACCCACATATATACATATTTATGCATTTGCTTTAATATGTGTTTGATATATGTCTTATAGATCATGATTAGCTTATCCATGTTGAAATGCTTGCTTTGGCAGTTTGTATTTTGAAAATTTGAATCTGAGCGAGAGAGAGAGAGAGAGAGAGAGAGAGAGAGAGAGAGAGAGAGAGAATTGCCGTGCGTATCATACACCTCCGACAGAATGACCAACGACTCCCCGGAGGAGAGCCGATCTGGGGGCAGACCGGGGCCCATAGACAATGTCACCATCCTGACATCTTCCATGGATCTAACGAGAGCCCCGAGGAACCGACTGAGCACCGGCGACGATACTTCTAAAATCAGGTCCTCCACGGGGCTGAGCTCGTCGCTGGAGCTGAGCTCGTCCCTGGAGCTGAGCATCCAGACGCGGATTTTCAAAATCATCGTGATCGGAGACTCCAACGTTGGCAAGACCTGCCTGACGTTCCGCTTCACTGGTGGGAGCTTCCCCGACAAGACGGAGGCCACCATCGGCGTGGACTTCCGTGAGAAGGCGGTGGAGATTGAGGGGGAGACCATCAAGGTAAGCAAATGAGATCGACCGCAACGCTAGACACTTGGTCAATTGGACCCGTTGTTGTTGTCGTCGTCGTAGCTCATACGATACATAATTGAAGCCAATGGTCAGTTTATCACAGTATAGGCCTATGTTAATATTTCCATTTGCTTGATAAATGACATTAGTACTAACCCATACGTCAAGAAGAAAAAACATCTTTATACCAATTTTCAATTTGTCCGCTAGTTTGATCAAGCTAATAGCTATTAACATTAGGTATTGTATGTGTACCCTCTGGGTGGTTTTGCTAGGTTGAGCAACTACAAGATCCATTTTCTCATCTTTGCTTGCCAGTGTCACCTGATAAAAAAGGCAAATGGTCAGTAAATGGTCATCCATCTGTAAACCGTGTTTTTATTATTCTTGACATCCGTGACTTTGTTACTGGCTAGAATGAATAAGCATCTCCACTGTATGTTATTTGTAGACAACGGTTCCTCAGGTCCAGACCTTTTCCAAACATCTATTAACTATATCTATCAGAAATATCCCAAATGAAACGGTTTTTGGTATGTTTTTTGGTTTAGATTGCAATGAGGTAGAGATGGTTCAAATCAATGTATATGTCACCAGTCTGTCACACTGGGTTATATTTCAAAAGGTCCCGAGTCAACAATAATAGTCAACAATAATATTTCACAAATGAACATTGCCCGTAATAAGCCCAGTCATCATGTGTTAGTATAGACTACTCTATAAACTGATAATAGGTCTATAATGTCTTGATGCATGCTCAATAATCCAGGTAGGGAAATCACAAAAGAGGTGAATTTGTTCAGCTGGATCAGAGGTTCATTTTAGGTTCATTTTTAGTTCTCTAAAATGAACCTCTGATCCAGCTGAACAAATTCACCTCTTTTGTGATAGGTCTATAATGTTTATCCCAGTCTTGAAGAATGAAATCAGTGTGATGCCCAAAGAGGATGAGTCTGGGGCCTATCACATTATTTCTCCCCATACATCTCCATGGATACACACATGCACACCCTTTATCAGCATCCCACAAACCTAATATATGTAATATACACCTAATATAAGATACCAACCCCCTCTCTCCTACAAGCAGGGCATTGTGGGTTTGATACCACTGTGGGGCATCAGCAAAGGACATCTGGCCTTAATCCACCAAGTGATGGTCGGTTGGCTAGAAAAGTGCCATATAAAAATCAATTCATCCACGCTCTTCTTGACATTCACAAAATATGTTTTAATGCAAGTTACCCAAATTGGCTTACTAAGGAACAATCATATTAATGATACGATAAGATATTGCTTTATTATTCCCACAAAGACAAAATTGCAGAAAGGAAATGCTGACTAGAGAGCATTGGCAAAGTATTTGAGAGCTTGGAAATAATTGTCTTCCATGACTTGTAAATGCCTCAGGATTCCAACTATTCATAATGCTGTGTGGAATGTTAAAGCTTACAAAAAATATTTGATATACCTACAGAGCAAACCATACTGGATTGGATGTCTCATACAATGGGGAAATTAAGTATTTCACGTCCTGCTGATTTTGTGAGTTTGCCCCATTACAAAGAAATGAACGGTCTAAAATTGGTATGTTTATCTTAACTGTGAGAGACAGATTATTTTTTCAAATCCTGTAAAATCACAGGATATGAATTTAAACATTTATTTGGGTTTTATTGAGGAAAATAAGTATCCCCCTGACAAACCAGCGAGGATTCTGGCTCCCACAGACCAGTTATGTGACCAGGAGGCACACAGATTAGTCTTCTTTCTTATTTAGTACTCCCAATTAAGTACTTGTTACCTGTATTAAAGATACATTTTCACATAATCAATCAAGTCATCTGATTCCAACCTCTCTACAATGGGCAAGACCAAAGAAGTGTCTTTGGTCTTGTCATCAGGAACAAACTTGTACCCCTGCAAAAGCCTGGAATGGGCTACAAGAATATTGACATACAGCTTGGTGAAATGGAGTCATCTGTTGGTGCCATAATTAGAAAATGGAAGAAACACCAATCGACCATCAATCTACCTCAGCCTGGGGCTTTATCCAAGTTCTCACCTTGTGGAATTAACCTGATCATGAACAAGGTGACGGAGCAATCTAGAGCCATGTGGCAGGAGCTTGTTGATAATTTCAAGGCAGCTGGGACCATAATCACCAAGGTGACCATTGTTAACAGACTACGCTGTAAGGGACTGAAATCCTGTCGTGCCCAAAAGCCCCCCCTGCTCAATAAGGCACATGTCCAGGCCCGTCTGAGGTTTGCCAATGAGAACCTAGATGATTCAGATGAGCCTTGGGAGAAAGTGATGAGTCCGATGAGACTAAAATCTAGCTCTTTGGCATCAACTCGGTGTGCCATGTTTGGACTCAAAGAAAACCATCCCCACTGTCAACCATGGTGGTGGTAACATGCTTATTGGCTGTTTCTCTGCTAAGGGGACAGGACGACTCCACCAGATCGAGGCAAGGATGAATGGGACTATTTTCTGGGAAATCTTGGGTGAGAACCTCTTTCCTTTAGCCAGGACACCGAAAACGGGTCATGGATGGGTGTTCTAGCATGACAATGACCCAGAACATACAGCTAAGGCAACAAAAGATTGGCTCAAGAGGAAACACATTAACATGATGTAGGTGCCTCGTCAGTGTCCGGACCTTAATCCTATAGAGAATCTCTGGAGGGGGGAGAAGCCAAGCAACAACCTACAAACCTCAAGGATTTGGGGAGGATCTGCAAAGAGGAGTGGGCTATAATGTCTTGTGGCATATGCGCAAATTTTGTGGCCAACTACAAGACACGTTTGACCGCTTTGCTTGCCAATAAGGATTCATCCACCAAGTACTGAGTCATGTTTTTTTCAGAGGTGAAATACTTATTTTCCTCAATAAAACAAAAATAAATGTTTAAAATTCATATCTTGTGATTTTCGAATTTGTGCGAATTTTTTTCATATGCTGTCTCACTGTTAAGATGAACCTACCATGAAAAGTATTGACCATTAATTTATTAGTAAGGGGGCAAAGGGACAAAATCAGCACAGGGTGAAATACTTATTTTCCTTACTATAGATACTTATCAATTCCTGAAAGGAGATCCAGGCTGTGGTTACGAGAAAAAAACGACGATAGATTGTCTGAAGCAGTTAGAAAAGAACAATACTATTGACAGCATTTTGTACCATAGATTATACCCAGGAGAGACTACACCTAGTCTGTATGGTTTAACTGTTAAATTGAAATTACTCATGGAGGACATTTGGTTGTTGATGTTTACAGTATATGCACACATACTAAAAGCTCGATTTTACATTAAAAGATTAGTCCCCACGCTGTAGGGGTGGACATGGATAAAGCTAGGGGGATTAAGGCCGGATGCCCTTCCTTACACCTAGCATTTGATTTGAAGCCGCTGCCTCTGGCTCGTCAGTTCCCAAGGCACATGTGCTCTACCCACTGAGCCACTGTGACCCCCAGAAAACAGACCAATATAAATCTACACATACTGCTCAGTACTTAAGATTTGACTCTCATCATCCATGTGAGCACAAATTAAGAGTCATTAAGACTGTGTACCACCGAGCTGACGACTCACTGTCCCCAATGACACAGTGCCTGACGAGGGGGAGGGGTCCCACATTAAACAGGCCCTGGTTAAGGGTGGTTATCCTAACTGGGTATGGATCAAAGCCAGTATGCTTCCCAAGTAATTCACAATCACTCAAAGTGATAAGGAAAATAGTTCCCTAAGCATAGACCAGTAGTGATTCCATTTATGTCAGGAGTTTCACAATAGTTGAGACACGTATAGTCCATATAGCTCGAGTTACAAAAAGACAAGCTATAAACCTTAAGGTTATGGAGAGGATCTGCAAAGTGGATTGGACCAAGATTCCTCCCGGGATCTGCGTAAACTTAGTGGCCAACTACAAGAAACATCTGACCGCTGTGCTTGCCAACAAAGGTTCCGTCACTAATTACTGAGCCATGTTTCGCTGGTGGATGAAATTCTTAGTTTCCTTAATAAAACACAAATACTTGTTTAAAATTCATATACTGGAATATTCTGGAATTTCTTTCATATTTTGTTTCTCACTGCTAAGATGAAACAACCATGAAAAGTATACTCCATTCATTTCTTTTTTAAGGGGGTCAAGTCACAAAATCAACAGCAGGTCCAATACTTATATTTCTCTCTGTAATTCCATACATCTAAACCATGACAAAATGAAAGTGCTCTTGATATGTCCCGAGAACTTTGCCACTGCAGTTGGTCAGTTTATTGGTTTATTATCAGTTTATTATCAAACGTACTGCTAAAAATTACTCGTCGTCTTTGTCCAGAACATATATGTCCTTTGATTGCCATGCTACTTAGCTTGTCCATTCTTATTTTCTTCAGTTAAGAAATATCGCTAAAATCAAATATAGTTTGTTTTTTAAGTATCTTGAAATATTAATTCACACTTTCATCTTCTCCCATCTAGATTATTGTAACTCCTTGTAGATTACATTACATTACAGGCATTTAGCAGATGCTCTTATCCAGAGCGACGTACAACAAGTGCATAGAGTCAAAGTACACAAGGCTCTACTCTTAGCTCAATCAAGCTGTTTTAAATAGTGTATAGTTGGTTCAAAATGCAGCTAGATGCTAGATTGCTCACTATAACCTGCTATAAGTTCCACACTACCCTGTTTTTGTATCTCTCCATTGGCTTCCCAAAAAATTAAATATAGCCTACAAGATCTTATTACATTTAAAGCACTGCATGATCTTGCCCATGATTATATTTCTGATATCACTTCTCATCAACTTTCTGACCACTCTGATCCACAAACAGCCTTTTATCCATCCCCATTCTAGCTGGAAAACATAAGATTACTGTGTGTATGCAGTTTTAACCCCAAACCTTTGGAATAATCCTCCCTGGTCCTTTAGATTTGTGGAATTTTGGTTCTGTTTTAAGAAGCTTCTAAAACCCATCTTTTTAGGCAAGTCCTCTCATAGATTGTCAACCCTGCTTTCTGTGTGTTCTTTTATCTTACCTGTTAAGGGATTAGTTCACCCTGAATACCCTCAAAATTGTATTTACCCTAATGCAATTTGAGCCTTGCACAGCCACCCATTTATTATGAATTCCAATTTAAGTTGAGAGGAGTTTTGCACTGAGCCAATCAGTGAATTTTGAGGACACTTAATATGATGACAATGAGTAAACAGTGCCACCACTATTACTGTTTTTCAAAAAGGCCACTGTTCACTGATTGTCATGATCTAAACCGGCCTCTTTCAACCTAGTGGGCTCCAGATCACCATCTAATGAGCCACGGAGGCAGTGGTATTGCCAATTGATTGGAATTTTATATAAAAAAACACATTATATAATTTATTAAAATGCATAATTTCAATGACCATTTATGTTTGGATATCACCACATAAACAATCACGCACCATATCACATTGAGGGCCCACTCATTATAATTGTTCAAGCAGTTAAGTCCACTCAATATATCATTCAGGCAATCAAGGCAGAAAAAATAGTGTTTTGTGCTTTCAGACAAATTTGAGGGCTTCAAGAATAAAACTTGTGTTTTGGACCAGTAGAGTCAAGGAAGGAGGATTTTATATGTTTTCAATCCGAAGTGAATCTTTGGAAGCCTCTCGTCATATCAACATATCAAGTGCTATAAGATTGCAATTTACTCAGCTGTCACAAAAGTTTGCAGACTATTTCCTAGAAGACACACAACATGGAAACCTCTCAATTTTGGAACCTTTCTCTTGTTGATCCTGCTTCAGAAAATATGGTTCTGTCTACTGTGTTTTAATTTGAACTGATGAGTCAGGGTTTTCCATTGTAACTGTCACAAAATAAAAGGCAAAGAACAAACTGAAAGCGACTTTGAATGCTATTCTGCGTCTCAGCCTCTCACTCATCCTACCATGATTTGATCTCATTATTTCCCCGAAACAAGGCTAAGTGTTTCACTGTGAGTAAGGAGAAGATTTATTTTGGTCATTACAGCTGACAGTAACAACTGATAGCATAACACATATCTTCAGCTCAATTTATTTTTTCTCCTGTCTTTGTCATGTCTTTTTTTGTTCTCATTTATTTTTGACAGGTGATCCATAGAAATCGTTTAACAATCAGAAGTTGGCCTTCATCTATAAAAGGTTTAGAACCCCTGATCCAAACACACCTTGCTGTCCATTATTTTGTCTGACTTCCAGTATAATGTAAAGTACACAATGTGTTTCTCAACGAGCAAAAAAGTGAGTTGGCAAGAATAAAGCTGATTGTGAGGCTATGCAGATAGTTAAAGCGGGATTTGGTAAGATTAGGACAAAAACTAGAACAAAAATAGACGTGGGACAGGGGAGGTTACACCGATCAGACCACAACAAAAAGGATTTAGAACCAGGCAGAAGAAGTCCAGGCCCTGAGGCTACAAAACACTGAGGAGAAAAACAGAATCATCTTTCTGAAGAACAACTTGGCTAATTTTGACTAGTACATGTGAATGAACGATATTATTGTCACCGGGCTGGAGATAAAATCGTCTTCATACACCTAGGGGATGATGGTGATAAATGGTGGGGAATTCACCAAGCCAGACTCCAACTCGCTGGAGCAACAAATGACTGATTTCCTTCAGTCTAAGGAAATTGAAATGGATATTAACAATATTGAGGTATGTCACCCTCTCCCTTGGAGCAAGAGTGAGAAACCAGCCATAATAATAAAGTGTTTTCAACAGAAAGCATAAAATATTTCTGCTTAGGTAAGGCAAAAGGTGAAGGGCTCAGATGTCTATTTGAACAACCATCTTAACTAAAAGGAATGCGGACATCACCAAAAAGGCATGCCTCCTGAGAAAAAAGAGGAAGATCCAATCTGCATGGTCAACAAACTGCAAAATCTACATAAAATTAAATGGAACACTAGAAGAGGTCAATAGATAAATAAAGAAGATTGATAAATTAATACACTACATACAATCGATCCAAGTGGGGAATGAGATCTAACCCCGAGTGAGGGAGTCCAAGTAACTCCGGGTCTTGTTCCTGATTGAGGAGATGATAGTGCATAAGATGGATTGGATAATTTGAGCTGCTGGAGTGATATTGAAACTTTCAAGGTCTGTTGCATGGAAGAAATGTTTGCTAAAACAATTCAAAAGTCAATGTTGTGATCATTGTGGGGATTTGAATATACAGTTGGAATCAGAATTATTCAAATCAGGTTTATTAGTCAATTATAAAAAAACTAGCAGTTGTTTACAAAAAACAATAATACAAATCAAACAAAAACATTTTAAATAGCTCAACACAACTGATATTACAGGTGGTTTCTCCAAATTCAACAAAAAATGCTGCTTTTAATGACTACTGCAATCTCAAAATGATTCAACCCCCTCATGACAAACATCTTTAGTACTTGATAGAGCACCCTTTTGCTGTTATGACCTGCTGCAAATATGATGCATAGCCAGACACCAACTTCTGGCAGCGTTTCATTGAAATCTTAGCCTATTCCTCATGGACAAACGCTCCCAGCTCACTAATACTCTTGGGTTTGTATGCTGGAACCACCTTTTTCAAGTCCCACCAAAGACTTTCAATGGGGTTCATGTCAGGTGACTGTGATGGCCATTCTAGTATCTTCCAGGACTTCTTCTGAAACCAAGCCTTAGTGGACTTTGAGGTATACATAGGATTATTGTCCTGCTGAAAGGTCGAAAGATGCCAAACCTTCAGTTTCCTCACAGATGGTATGACATTATCTCCCAGGATTTCCTGATACTTGATTGAATCCATCTTGCCCTCCACATGCTGCAGGTTTCCAGTGGCAGAGGAAGTGAAGGAGCCCCAGAGCATCACTGAACCACCACCATGCTTCACTGTAGGCAGGGTGTTCTTTCCAGCGTATGCTTCATTCTTCTTCCTCTAGATGTACCGCTGATCTTTAGGCCCAAAAGTTCCAATTTTGTTTCATTGCTCCACAGAACAGAATCCCCAAACCGCTTTGGCTTATTTATATAGTTCAGAGCAAATTTGAGCCGGCTTTTCTTGTGCCTTTGGGTCAGTAGTGGTATACGTTTTAGAGTTCGGGCATGGAACCCCTCATCGTTTAGTATGCACCTTACTGTGGAAACTGAAACCTCAGTGGCTGCTGTAACCAAGTCTTGGTGCAGGTCTTTTGCAGTCATATGAGGGTTTCTTACTACTTCCCTCCTTATGACTTGGCAGCTGTTGATAGTTTCTGAGAGG
This sequence comes from Regalecus glesne, assembly GCA_900302585.1. Classification (NCBI taxonomy): domain Eukaryota; kingdom Metazoa; phylum Chordata; class Actinopteri; order Lampriformes; family Regalecidae; genus Regalecus; species Regalecus glesne. Next base: position 6,154 of record OMLC01096907.1, on the reverse strand, counting down.
AAACCTTCCTTGCAGCAGGGCAATGATCATGTGAACGATCTAAGCATACCTCAAAGTGTACTAAGAATTGGTTTCAGAGGAAGTACCGGAAGATATATACTGGCCAACTCAGTCACCTGACTTGAACCCTTTTGAAAATATTTGGTGGGATTTGAAAATGTTCAAGGCCGACCTATCTTGTGCCTTTGAAACAAAATTGGAACTATTTAGGCTTATGGATCAGTGGTACATCTGGAGGAAGATTAATGAAGCATACGCTGAAAACAAGACCCTGCCTTCAGTGAAGCATGGTGGTGGCTCTCCATTTAACTCATCCTATTATATTGGAGCAGTGAGTGCAACTGTAGCACTTGGGGAGCAGTTAGGGCTTCAGTGTTTTGCTGAAGGACACCTTGACAGGCCTTCTGCAGGGGCCAGGGATCAAACTACTGATTACTTTATGATGATGTCCACGAAGCAGATGCCTCGAGCTTAAATTTTCTTAAATGAATATCTGCAAAAATTGTCCAAATAAATAATACACTAGGAAATAGAAACACTTATACAGATACAACATGGATCACAAAGTGATTGCAGAGTCAATGCTAAAAGAAGAAAAAAACAACAGAGATATTATTAAAGTATAGTGCAGATCTAGAAAGAAGGAAAATAAATTAACTACAATTATGAAGACAGATAATTAAATAGTACTGATTAGTTTATGTCATTATGGTCATCATCAGCAATCAAATGTCCCCCATCACCCATTGTAATTTCACTCTAAGGAGGCTAACTTCATTTTTCACATCTTCCCTGGTAAACTTGATGTGGTTTAGCACAGTATTAAAGAGATTGATGCAATGAATTTTGTGAGATTGTATTTAAGCCCAGGTATTGTCCATAAATCTAGACTGATGGTGAGGTGGTCTCTCTGGGTACGATGTCAGAGCCAATTTTTCCACTACCTCCATATACAATTTGGTTGCTATAGATGAAACTGGGAAGTTGAACATAGCCATGCTTTTGTCCATAGTAGTGTCCCCTGTTTGTGAAGTACATGGACTAAAGACACAACTTCAGGTGCAGATGTACTTGGTCAGTGTTAAGAGTGGTTCATTTGCAAAGGTTATTGTCAACTTTTAAATTTGACACAAACTGCCTATTTCTGTAGTCAATGGACAATTTTCATGACACCATCATTGGTTTTGGTCAATATGCAATTGTATTGTTTATAAGGGTGGGAATAACTGAAGTCAATCTAGATTAAAGATGTCACCTGTATGAATGATGAATTTTTTTCTCAATAAAGGTTGTATCCAGATATACTGATTCAACTTTTTTGTGAATATTCATAGATCTAAAAAAGCTTTCGATTTAATTAATCAGAATATGTTACTTGAAAAACTCTAACGGTACAGTATCAGAAAAGCTGTACTCAATTGGTTGAGAAGGTATTAAAGAAATAGTTTTGGATAATTTATTGAGTTTGTTCTATAAGTTTATTGTTCATTTCAATCCAATGCTATTGGGGTTTTTTTTGTACATGTTCAAAATAAATCAAATCTAACAAACAATATTTTGCTGTGAATGTATAATGGTCATAAACCATTAACCATTATATATATATATCTTCCCTTAAGGGGATATTTGGTATTCTCTGCATTTCACCCATCTTATTGTTTAAGAGTAGTGGGCAGCCACCATGTGGTATTTAGGGAGGACTTAGTAGTTGAGTGTCTTGCTCAAGTCACCTCAGAATGCTCTTTTCAGGACTGGGGATCAATCTTGCAACCTTCTAGTCACCAAACAACTGCTCTACCCACTGAGCTATGCCGTATGATTGTATATACAATTACAAATACATAAAAAAAAATTCTTTCTTATTCGTTCCCTGCACTGGACATAAAGTTAGCACTTGTTCTGTTAACTCAAAAGTGGTGACCTGATTTGTTGATACCCCTGACAAATATGATGAGCCAAGCATTGTCATTCACATCCGTGCTTTCACCAAGTGCCAAAGAGTGGTATGGGAAATCATTTGCTTTAGTGCAAAACTGTCTGTAAAAGTCTCCCGATAGCTCGCTGATCCATTCTGCCAGTGTATTTAAGCTTAGACTGATGTGTCTGAAGAGAGATGCCTTGGGGCGGCATAGCTCAGTTGGTAGAGTGGTCGTCTGGCAATCGGAAGGTTACCTGATTGATCCCCGGTCCTGCATGTTGAGGTGTCCCTTAGCAAGACACTTAACCCTTACTGCTCCCTGAACAGCATGAGGGCGGTATAGCTCCGTGGGTAGAGCGGTCATCAAGCAATCGGAAGGTTATAGGATTGATTCCCGGTCCTGTAGAAAGCATGTCAAGGTGTCATTGAATAAGACACTGAACCCCTAACTGCTCCCAAAGCACCATATGTTGGCAGCTCACTGCTCCTATACAATAGGATGGGTTAAAATCAGGTGAAATCCAAATTTGCCCTTATGAGACTGGTAAGGGAATCCACTTTTTTTCTACAGCAGACAATATTCATTACTTGCAGCATGGAGTGTCTAGGAACTGTTCCTCCATAAATAGTTTGCCACGCTTTGCTATTGCCTTGCTTACCACATAGCTAGCTTTGACAGCTGCATCAATCTTTTTTGGCTTTGAGAAAAAAAGTTCTGCTGACAATTGCAGATTTTTTTTGAAGTGTGCTGCCTTTCTCTCCCTCTCCTCACCATTGAACCGATCTTACTCATCTTCGTGTTTAGTGGTGTAATGTTGCTATTGATTGAAATTCCTCAAGACCACAACCTTTTCCTTGCAGATTATAGATAATGATACATTCAGTGAAGAATTAGTCATATATCAATTTCTCTTTGAACTGTCAGTAATCCTGGTCAACTTTTCTTTGGGGTTTTGAAAAGGACAGGTTTACAAAACAACTGCAAGCAGTGACCAGAATTTACATATGTTTGTAAGCTCCCGTGAGACATTCCACAGTAGGCTAGCGCCTAGCCTACTGGGTTTGTGCAGACATGTTGCCTGGCTACAGTGTGTGCATGTGTGTATGTAAGCATTGCAAAACTGACATTAGGCCACACCAAATGCAACTGGCCCCACAACAAATTTAATTTAAGTACTTAGAACTAGCAACATAGAAACCTTAAAAAACACAAAAGTGGTTTGCAAAATGGATATACAGTCTGCATCTATTAATTAAGCCAGATATGGCCACCGAGCCAGTAGTATGGGGCCCCAACTGTGGTCTGCTGCACACCTGTCACTATTTTCATGTATTCATCCTGTCCTTTATTTGTTGAAAGACATGCTTAACCTCTTTTCATTACCTACAGGTGCAGGTATGGGACACAGCTGGTCAGGAGCGCTTCCGTAAATCCATGGTGGAACACTACTACCGCAATGTCCACGCTGTAGTTTTTGTTTATGATGTCACCAAGATATCCTCATTTCGCAATCTACAAACATGGATACAGGTTGGTAACTTATTTGACATCCTGCAAAAAAACGATAATGAAAATATCACTTTGCCTGGGGTAGGCCTATGGAAAATCCTTTGTATTCTCTGTGTAGGTTGACAAACCACACTTGGCATTGTACAATGCAACCTGTCATATGTTAGCTACTGGGCAGCTCCACTGGGGCAATCTCTCTTAGGGGCAAAAGGGGCAAACTCTTCTGCTATCCTAGAGTAACTAAACTCTAGACCATTTTGGCGAGTTTGCTGACATCTACAGGTAAAAAGAAAAAAAAGTTTACAATCATGGTGGTGGTACTCGGATTTAAGCATACCAGGATAAACAAAAGTCTAATTGATAAAAATAATAAGTGATCAGTTCAATGAGCCACCAGTGATTATACTATTGACAATTGTCAGTTCTGAATATCTGTCATTGCTGATAAGAATAGCTGGTACACCTTAATACAATGCAATGATGGCAAAAAGGAAGGTAGACATATTGTGTATGCAAGAGACAGGATGAGAGGGGGTAAGGTCAAGAGTATCAGACGTAGATTCAAACTTTTCTAATGTGGTGTGGATGGGAGGCGAAATGGTGTAGGGGTAATCCTGAGGATTGTATCGGAAGTGTACTGGAAGTGAGGCATGCCGGACAGAGTGATAAGCATGAAGCTGGAAATCAGAGGTATGATGAACGTTGTTAGAATATATACCCTGAAAAAAATAAGTGTAAGATGGGAGAGAAAAAAATTCTGGAGTAAGCTGGATAAAGTGGTGGAGAGTTTACTCAAGGAGAAGAGAGTTGTATTTGTTGAGGATTTTCATGAGCATGTTTGTGACGGGAACAAAGGTGATGAGAAGATGATGGGCAAGTATGGCATCAAGAAGAGAAATGTGGAAGGACTGATGGTGGTGGATTTTATGAAAAGGATGGACATGGCTGTAGTGAATGCATACTTCAGGAAGAGGGAGGAACACATGGTGACATGGAGAAGTGGAGGAAAGTGCAGACAGGTGGATTATGTCTTATGTAGGGAGCACAATCTGAAAGGGATTGGAGACTGTATGGTGGTGATAGGGAGAATGCAGTTAGGCAGCATCAGATGGTGGTCTGTAGGATGGTTGGGCAACTATTGCAGAAATACGGAGGGACACATTTGAGAAGGCACTTGATGTGTCATCTGGACATGGGAAGAAAGACTAGACTTTGTGTTGGAATAAGGAAGCACAGCAGAGCACACCGAGTATACAGTTGTCAAATAATTGGGATAGTCAAAGAAGAAAATAGATAGGAGTACAAGAAAATGTGGCTTAAAGCAGAGAGAGGTGGCGAATGCAAAGGGAAAGGAATATAGCTAGTTTAATGAGAGGTTGGACACTTAGGAAGGAGAAAATTAATTGTACTGATTAGCAAGACAGATGGAGTGAGCTTGGATGGATTTTCAGCTGGTAAGAGTGCTGAAGGATAGGGATGGAAATATGTGGACAAGCAAGGGAAGTGTCTTGAGAAGATGGGAGGAGTACTTTTAGGGGCTGATGAATGAGAGAAGGTGTATGATGTGGAGATAGTGAATCAGGAAGTGTAGTGGATAAGCCCCATTAAAAGAAAGGCAGGTTGGTAGAGATGGGTTTTGATACATTTTTCAAAGCTTTTTACAGACTTAGATCATCTAACAAATGAGGTTGGGGGACTACTCCATAGGGATGAGGCCCTTATGGCAAATGCACGGTCACCCTTGGATTTGTGGGGGGAATGGGGTATCTATAAGAGACTCTGGTCAGAGGATCTAAGTGACCTAGACTTGAAGTAAGGATGCAAAAATGCAGAAATGTATAAAGGGCCATAATTATTTAGTTCTCTATATTTGACAAGCAGTATCTTGAAATTGATTATATAATCTACTGAGAGCCTATAAAGGGATATTGAGATTGATATGATGTGGGATGGACGATTAGTATTGATTTTGATTGTTATTGCTGAAATGCTTTCCACAAGTTCGAAGCAAGACAGGGCTGGTTATAAATTAAGGTATGGATTAATAATTCAAGATGTCTCATTAACGACATTGATTTGATTTTAGCAAAGTTCTGCAGTTGGGTAAAATAGGTTTGAACAAGTGTTGTTCGTGCGTAGGTAAAAAATCAGATTTTGGTCAAAGAGTAGAACCACATCTCTTGAGGAGTCTCAAAAGAGGTAAATTTGTTCAGCTGGATCAGAGGTTCATTTTTGAAACGTTTCGTCACTCACCAGGTGACTTCTTCAGTCTAAGCTGAAGGCAAACATCCCCCTCCTTATAAACAGTACCGTGATGCCACACAACAATAGGTTGGTTTCACATGCAAGTTGGGTGATCAACTGCACATTCAGTGACAAAGGGCACCATTCACAGAGTGCCTAAATTTCTGGCTTCTGTTCTTAACCCGTTAGTAGGCAGGAATGAAAATTACCATATCCATAACACCATGGACTTTGTTGAGAAGGTGAGGGACATTAACATGGCGGATGATGAAACGATGGTGTCATTCGATGTTACGTCTCTCTTTACGTGTGTCCCTGTGGATGAGGCAGTTGAAGTTGTCCGTGAGAAATTACGGGGCGACCTCTCCCTCAGAGACAGGACCACCCTAACTCTGACCAAGTGTGTCTGCTGCTGAAATATGCCTTCAGTCTACGTACTTCACGTATCAGGGGCAATACTACAGGCAGAAGCATGGGTGTGC
>OMLC01096906.1:0-19951 GCA_900302585.1 Regalecus glesne | reverse complement strand
GCTGAGCTACCCATCATCTAACTAAAGGCCTCCTACTGTAGGCAAAACCAGCCTAATTCGGAAGTTTTGGGATTATATTGTCCAAATGCAAAATGATCTTTAAATGAATGGAAGGGGGATGTGGGTAGGTCAGTGAGTGTATACTAGCAGAGAAGGTACCACCCTGATACTGAACACCTGTGTAAGGTGATCATAGCCCTTCAGTTTTGGAGATGGGGATCAGGTTCACGAGGGGAACGAGGAGATCCAAGAGGCTAAGACTGAAATACGTCTATTAGATTGGCTGGAATAGCTCCACAGTTGTTTTACATTACACTGAATTACATTACAGGCATTTAGCAGATGCTCTTATCCAGAGCGACGTACAGCAAGTGCATAGATTTATGCTGCTGTGTGGCAGGTGGAGGTAAACGCACAATGAAGGTGGAGTAGAAGGGAGGGTAGATGATGATATCAGAGAAAATTATTTGATAGAATTTTCCAAAAGCTAAATGTGATTGTTAGTCACAAGAGCTCTTATTGCAGCTTGCATTTCATGACTCAGTCATGATAAAATACTTGTAGATAGGGACACATGTACATAGTTCAGAGCCTTCAAAGTGTCAAGACCCACATAAACACATGTAGTTTTTGAGTTCTGTCTTTATCAGACATGTCCACTTATTGTAAAGCAGTACCCCAGTGTTGGATAGCTGTTGTCCATTTCTTTCCCTAGTATCACAAAAATGCATTTATTTAGCCTCTGCGTCATTTTAAAGAATCATTTTTTATTTGTATGTATATGTTTTTTCTAAATTGTGATGCATGATGTGACCTGTCGCCAAGTGCAGTGGGAAGGAAGTTCTATTACCTTTGTTTTCAATTTACCACCCCTTTCTCTTGTGTCTCAGCCCCTCTGGAGGAGGGAGATACTGTTTAGGAGAGAGGAAGCGCTACAGGTCCTGCAACACTGATGTAAGTTTATATGATAACTACTTATTTTCTTTACCTACCTGACCCCTAATTTCCTGAATTAAATCACACAATACAAAGTCTACTTCACAGTGTGCAGTGTGCTTGGGCCATGACAAAGGCACTGTTGGTATCATTGTGGCATTTTTGAGCAGGGAGGAATGGATGCTTTATCATCAGGTGTGGGCGGGAATGGCGTTGAATCAACCAATCAGATATACTCTTGTCTTTCCCTTTAAAAGGAGCACGCTTCTAATTTAGTAATGAAACCAAGGGAGGCAGTCCGGAGATTTCTACACACAGAAGTTCACCTTGAAAATATGCAGCCGGTTTTATTTAGATAAATGATCACTTAGTAAAAATAGAATACAATTTGCAAACATGAGTTTTCATTGGAGAACTATTATATCAAACAAGAACTACCACTACTACGATTAATACCACTACCACTATTACTACCACATTTACTACTAATACAGCTACTGCTATTACTGCTAATATTACTACCACTACTACTATTACTACCACTACTGCTATTACTATCATAACTACTATTACTACCACTATTACTATTGCTGCTACTACTGCTACTACCACTAACTACTATTATTACCACTACTGCTATTACTGCTACTATTCCTACCACTACTTTTGGCTGCTCTTGTTAAGTGTTGCCACAACAGATCATCGTAATCTTATCATACAATGAACAAAAAACAGAATTATTTCATAATTTATAGACTAGTGAGGTCTGTTTCCCATAATGTGATTAGTTCTCACATTGTGGGGGTGGACATGGACTTAAATGGAGTTTGGAGGATTAAGACCAGATGCCTGTCCTGACACCCCGCAGTGGATTCAAACCTGCTGTCTCTGGGTTGTCAGTTCCCAAGGCACATGCGCTCTACCCACTGAGCTACCACAGCCCCCCATAATTTATAGGCCATTAATGTCAGCAAATAAAGATCGACAAGTGGCTGAAAACATCACATTGTGAAATAAAAGCACTACCTTGATCTAACAGGATATATCCTATGTTATTTCATTCATCAAAGACAACCTAGAGTAGGAATTGCACAGAAATTGACTGCCCCACACACTAAGCCACTGTTGACCTGGTCTGAGCAGGTGGGTGGTGGCCCAGACATTCATATGACCAAAATTGCACTGTGTCACTGGACTGACAATGGCATGCCTTCTATCGTCAGCACATGGTGCATCTCCAAAGTATTAACCAGCACAGCACGAGCAAAAAACAAGACTTTGCCACTTGAGCATACTGCTCCACGAGCATCAAGTCTGATTTTAGGCTGTGTGGCTGCATGAAAATATGGGTCTATGTCTTGTTTTGTCTCTAGTATTTGGGGCTGAGTATGTAAATCACTTATACATTAAACTGTCCCCTTGATAGATGGCTGTAGCGGTTTGGAGCCAAGATGTGTGGTGTAATGAGGCATTCTGATCTGGGACAGATTTGCAGAGAATGCTGTCTGAAGAGCTATTAAGAGGACAAACACAAATAGGCTTTCAATTCCCTTAGCTTTCCGAAATGAAGCTTTTGATGGAATAAATGATGATGATGATACATGTTAAAGAGTCGTAGGGCAATTTTTGATTTATTTGTTAGGAATGTTCTTTATCCTTTAAGTGTTCATGGATTTTGCATAATGACTGAAAAACTGGTTTCAGACATGATGACACATTTCCTCTGCACACACACATTTTGAGGTCTTGAAGATGCTGAAAATAAAATTCTTGTATGGCTGTAAGTTCACTGCTTCATTCAACTATTTCTAGGTGAACTTCCCTCATGAAGTGAAAATTGACCCAGTTAGGAGCTTTGTGGATATTAAACCACAATCTTAAAAATAACAGCAGAGAGCAAGCACTGAGTGTTTTCTTTGGAAGACAAATAACAACCCAAACCACTGTTTCACTGCCGTGACCACACCAAATCCAATGAAAATGTGTATGAACACTCTTTCGGACACACTAGGACACCAGTGAAAACCCTCTCATTGATGTCGGAGCACTTTCACTCTGACTCATGCACACATGCAGGTAAAGGTCATGAATAAGATTGGTTTTCTGACTGATTTTCCCTTTTAGGAAAAGGAAACATATTCTGTGGTCTCTGTCTGGTAAGAATCAAATCATAATCCAAATCTGAACAGATAGAAGTGTACAAGCTCCCGTCAAACTTTAAAGATACACATAAATATCAGTGTTTTTGAATTTAAATGTGTTAGTTATTTGGGGCCCCATGTTGAAGTTGAAATGTCATCTCAACATTAATGAGTCAAGTCAATTTTATTCGTACAGCCTATTACCACAGCTTTAAAATTTGCCGCAGTGGACTTTACATTAACACAACATCCTGTCCTTAAACTCTCATATGGGATAAGTAACAACTCCCTTAAAAACCCTTAAACAGGGAAAAAAATAGGACGAAACCTCAGGGAGAGCCACAGAGGAGGGATCTCTCCCCCAAGATGGACAGGCATGCAATTGATCTTGTGAATACAGAATAAAACATAATTTACAGCATACTACTCTGACAAGATAACAGAATTATTATGGAATTACAAAAGACATATTAATAATAATATTATCTTAATAAGTTACCCCAATAAAACTGGTAGATCTTTGTTTTACCTTTGTATCACAAATCAGTTTGTGTGATCCTTGAAATCCCTTGTTCTTTTCCACACAAAGTTATTCAAGTTTTCTTCCTGATTAAATATTTGCTGTAATAATGAATTTACCCACTAAATGTACGAATATAAAGTTGCTGTGTCTGTTAACGCTCAGAATGGTCATAAAAATCATTCACCCTACCCTGGTTTCAGACCTGCTCTGACACAGATTCTTTCAGGATGTGAAATACAGCTTTGACCTGAGCTCAAGGCAGTTTTTATTCATCCTGCAGGAGTATTTCGCTGCTTCTGAGGACCTTCCCACACAAATAATGTGTTTCTTTCCCTTTTTCCTTCTTATCAGACGGTGCCATGCTACTGAGTCCAGTTAGACCCAGAATTTCTTTTAAAAATGGTCTAAATCAGCCAGCATTGGGTTTATCTAGGGAGGGCAATGTTTGTTTCTACATACCCTGCCAACAATGTGCATTATCCATTATAAATCAACAGTGCTAAAGTAAACCCTCAACATGTAAAATGTATTGCTCTAACTTTGGAATTCCAAGTAAGGACAAGTCTGCGTTTAAGCATTTTAAAAGAATGTTCCATGTAATATTTGCATGAAAGTTTGTTTCATGCAGTTAATATTAATGATTGCATTAATCCAAACAAAACAATAAATCAGATCAAATACAGTTAAGCGTAGAACAGGGTAGGATTTGTCGGTTGCATTCAAAGTCCCCTCTCCCCTCAGCCTCAATGACACCAAAAGGGTACTCCCTCAACTACTGTTACTAGAACAGGCCAAGTCTGCATCCATCTTCATTTAAGTCAAGTCAATTTCATTTTATAACCCATTATCACAAATTAAAATTTGCCTCAGTGGACTTTACTCTAGCACAACGTCCTGTCCTCAGACCCTCACATCAGATAAGGAACAACTACCTTAAAAAAAAATAGGAAGAAACCTCAAGGAGAGCAACAGATGTCCATTTCTTCCAAGATCGACAGGCTTGCAATTGGTGTTATGTATACAGAATAAAACACAATTCCCAGCAAACAACACTGAGTAGATAACAGAATTATAATGGAATTACAAGAGTTATAATAACAAGCTATATTAACAACAATAAGAGCGAAATTTGCAATTCTATGCATTTAACCATCCTGTTGTATAGGAGCAGTGAGCAGTCACCATATGATGCTCGAGGAGTAGTTAGGGCTTCAGTGTCTTACTCAAGGACACCTCGACATGCTTTGTGCGGGACCAGGAGACCAAACCTGCAACCTTGCAATCGCTAGACAACCACTCTAACGACTGAGCTATAATCCCCCATAAACAGTACTTGGTAAATTCGCTGAGACAGAACTCCACCCGCCATGTAGTACAGATTGGGAATCACATAACGTAAAGTCAACTATTTGGTTAAGACAAAAAGATGAGAAATGAGTTCAGATTTAATGGCCTCAACAGACACTAATTGTCTGATTGGAGCAGGCAGGTTATTCCACAAGAATTGGGCCTGAAAGGAGAAGGCCTTTCCACCAGCTGACTTTTTTTTAAGCTTTAGGTACTCAGTAGTCCTGTATTTTGAGAGCATAGGGCTCGAGATTGAATGTATAGTTGAAAGAGATTAGATAGGTATGATGGCGCAAGCCCATTTAGGATTTTATAAGTTAGAAGAATCACCTTGAAGTCTGATCTAACATTGATAGGAAGCCAATGAAGGGGGACAAGAATTGATGTTCCCGCTTTCGTTAGGATTCTGGCTGCAGCATTTTGAATCATCTGAAGACTTTTAGTGCTAGCATGTGGCAGACATGAGAAGATAATCTTACAGTAATCAAGTCTGGATGTAACAAATACTTGTGTTAGAGTATCTGCACCAGCCATAGATCGGCTGGATCAAATTTTAGCTATGTTACATGCAGTTACAGTCAAAATTATTCGACCCCCACTGCAAATCAGGTTTACTAGTCAAATGTACAAACTAGCAGCTGTTTACAAAAAATAAATCAAACAAGAACATTTTAAATAGCTCAACACAACTAATATTTCAAGTGTTTTCCCCAAATTCAACACAAAATGCTACTTTTAAGGACTACTGTAGTCTCAAAATTATTCAACCCCCTGAATAGAATCCCTCATAAGAGCACACTTTTGTAAATCAAGTCTGGACTCAAGCACACCAGATGTAACCAATCAAGGGCTTCAGTAGTTGCATCAGGTGTGCTTGAAAAAGAAGGCCTCAAACATCTGGACTATTGACTGTGACATTTCATTGCATGTTAGGAATATGGCTAAGTCAAGAGATTTGTCCAAAAAGTTCAGAGAAGAGATTATTTCCTTCGAGAAACAAGGAAAATGATATAAAGCTATAGCAAAGGCACTGAATGTTCCTAGAGATACAGTTGGAAGCATAGTTAGAAAGTTTAAAGTTAAAGCAACAGTGGCTACACTATGTGGACATGGCAGAAAGAGGAAACTATCAACAGCTGCCACTAGAGTCCTGAGGAGGCAAGTAGTAAGAAAACCTTGACTGACTACAACGGACCTGCAGCAAGACTTGGTTGCAGCAGGTACTGAGGTTTCAGTGTCCACAGTAAGGTGCATACTAAACCCTGAAGCGTTCCATGCCTGAACTCCAAGACGTAGATCACTGCTGACCCAAAGGCACAAGAAAAGTTGGTTCCAATTTGCCCTGAACTATATAGATAGGCTAAAGAGGTTTTGGGATTCTGTTCTGTAGAGCGATGAAACTAAATTGGAACTTTTTGGTTCTATGGATCAGTGGTACATCTGAAGGCAGAAGAATGAAGCAAATGCTGAATAGAGCAACCTGCCTACAGTGAAGCATGGCGGTGGCTCAGTAATTCTCTGGGGCTGCTTTGCTTCCTTTGGCACTGGAAACCTGCAGCATGTGGAGGGCAAGATGGATTCAATCAAGTATCAGAAAATCCTAGGAGAAAATGTCATGCCATCTGTGAGGAAACTGAAGGTTGGGCATAATTGGACCTTCCAACAGGGCAATGATCCCAGGCATACCTCAAAGTTCACTAAGACTTTGTTTCAGAAGAACCCCTGGAAGATACTAGAGTGGCCATCACAGTCACCCGACTTGAACCCCATTGAAAACCTTTGGTGGGTTTTGAATAAGGTGGTTGCAGTATGCAAACTAAAGAGTATTAGTGATTTGGAGGCCTATACCAATGAGGAATTGACTAAGATTCCTCAGGAATGCTGCCAAAAATTGGTTTCTGGCTATGCATCACATTTACAGCAGGTCATAACAGCCAGAGGGTGCTCTACCAAGTGCTAAAGATGTTTGTCATGAGGGGGTTGAATAATTTGAGACTGCAGTAGTCATTAAAAGCAGCATCTTTTTGTTGAATTTGGAGAAACCACCTGTTGCATTAGTTTTGTTGAGCTATTTAAAATGTTCTTATTTGATTTGTTTTTGTAAACAGCGGCTGGTTTGTAGAATTTGACTAATTAACCTGATTTGCAGTGGGGGTTGAATCATTTTGATTGCAATTTTAAGTGTAAAAAGGAAGTCTTGGTGATTTCTTTGATATGCTTATCGAAGGAAAGATCAAGCATAACTGAGATTTTTGGCTGCCATACTTTGTAAAATCTCAGGATGGTCAATTGTTATTTATACTTGATCAATGTGGTTTCTGTTTTGAGCAGGGCCAATGACCAGAATCTCAGTTTTATCTGAATTTAAAAGCAGGACATTTAGTGATAACCAATGTTTCACAGCTCCTAAGCAGGCCACTGGATTAGTCAAATGAGTATGATCCTTCTAGGCACATAAAACTGAGTATCATCATCATAGCAATGAAAATTAATTCCATGAATGCGTATAATTTGGCCAAGAAGTGAAATGTACAGTGAGAAGAGTAAAGGCCCAGGAACCATGTCCTGGGGTACACCAGATTTAACATCAGAGAAAGTCATTATAACAGTATTATAACAAATACAATGTTTTCTTCCAAATAACTAGAAAAGCACTTTATAAGAAAAAGTCCTTTTACATGTAGGACCTAAGCCAGAGACACCAAAATTAGAATTTATTTATTTATTTTATTAATTTTATTAATTACACGAACGTCCCAAGCCACAAAAAAATCAGCCCACTAACAACATTTCGCAAAAAAATAATACGTTTTGACCCATGAACTATGTTTTGGTGCACTAACACACAAACACAAACTCACAAGCTATTGCACCATGCAAGTGCCTCATGGATCATCAGCTGCACTCAGATTTGCATATTGTGAACATTGTTCGCTGTTCCCTTGTTCCTTATACACTTTAAAAAAAACATTTTGCATTAAGTTAGCCCTCATTATGGCTCCCAAGAAAGTGGAAAGTGTTAGATATAGTAGTGATAGTGATATCTGTGTTACTGATCTTGCCAAGCAGTACGACATGGCAAAATCAATGATCTTTACTATCTTAAGTAACGAAGATGTGCTAAAGGCAGCTGATGTCGCTAAATGAGTGACTATCTGTGTTTCTGGGGCAGGGGAACAGATTAATTGAATTCACATTAATTTCAATGGGAAAATTAGTTTTGAATCACAAACATTTTGGTTTATGAACGTAATCAAAGAACAAATTAGGCTTGTGACCCGAGGTACCACTGTGCCATAATTAATGATATCAAAGGCTGCACTGAGATCCAGTAGAAATAGCGCAAAGGTGCAATCAGAGTCCCTAGTTAAGAGAAGTTCATTTACTAATCTTGTTAGAGGTGTTTCAGTGGAGTGACAGACCCTAAAAGCTGATTGAAAAGGTTTATATAAACATTTCTTGATGCGTGCTCAATAATCCTGGTATGGGAATCACGAAAAAGTGGTGAATCAGTTCAACTGGATCAGAAGTTTATTTGGAAACGTTTCGTCACTCACCAGGTGACTTCTTCAGTCTGAGCTGAAAACAAAGATTTCCACCCTTATAAACAGTGCATTGATACTACTCAACAATAGGCTGGGTTCATACGCAAGTTGGGTGATCAACTACACATTCAGTGGCAATGAGCACCATTCACAAAGGATTGGGGAATATTTGCAATCACGGCATTGTAAGACGCCAACGGATGTACTCTAAGGCCACCACCCCTATTCAAAGATGGTCTTTCCCTCTACATAAATTGCCTCCTTCGCCCCCCTTTCAAACCAGCGTTCCTCCCTATCAAGGATGTGAACATCATCATCCTTGAAAGAGCCGTCACTAGCCACAGGCCACAGTTGATCACCCAACTTGCATGTGAACCCAACCTATTGTTGTGTGGTATCAATGTACTGTTGATAAGGGGGGAATGTTTGTTTTCAGCTCAGACTGAAGAAGTCACCTGGTGAGTGACGAAATGTTTCCAAATAAACTTCTGATCCAGTTGAACCGATTCACCTCTTTTTTGTGTTTATATGAACAGTTTTCTTTTATATAGGTCAAAAGTTGTTGATATACAACTCTCTCCAGTACCTCAGAAAATAATGGGACATTAGAGACTGAAAACTAGTTTTTAAGAGACTCTGGATCAAGGTACAGGATCATAAGTAAAGGTTTGAACAAAGCTGTCTTAACACTGCTGGGTAGATCAGAGGATCTGACAGCATATGTGGTAGGTGAGATATTCAGATCAGAAACAGCTATCCCTTTAGATAAAACTGTATTCCTATCCTACCCTTCTATGCTGTCCAATTGGTGAAAGCCAGCCCCAGATTGACTCTCATTTTGGATCAAGCATTGTTTGCTTAGCATCTTGCCTCCATATATTTGTGTCTTATCGGCACTGTCATAACTTCCTCTTTTTTGAATGCTTACAATTTTTATCTGCTTATTTTTAGGAAAATATTGCCAATTTTACCTTTAAGTATGATTTTTTTTACTTATTGTTTGTTGATTTACGAAGTAATTCTACTTTTTTTTAATGTCTGTCAATCATCGTATGACTTCAGTTCTAAAATGTTTACTGTCCTTGTGCTGCAGCCATGCCCTATAGGATCGCGTGACTTCCGGGAGAAGCAGTGTGCTGATTTTGACAGCATGCCCTTCCGTGGAAAGTACTACAATTGGAAGCCCTACACTGGTGGTAAGTTCAATACATAGGTGGCGCTTGGTCATCAATTAAGGGGTAGCTAAATTTCATAGAATATTTATAGCTTAATTCAACAGCTAGACTGGCACTTACAAATAAGAAAGTCCTTATCTTGCTAAAATACAACTCAATAAACCTTTTTTAACTGTGAGCATTTGACTCAAAATTACAATAAAATTGCCTCTTAGGCCTGTACATTATTATTATTATTATTATTATTATTATTATCACTGGTGTCATCACATTGAGAAGGTGTAATGGAACAATTCCATCCATCTTTACACAGATCAACATTCATTTTCCTGAGGTCAATTTGTCTTTACCAGTCAGAGATGTTTGTTTTGTTTTTGTTTAAGAGGATCACAGTCATACATCTCAGAATCCAAAGGGTGTTTGTATGCATCTACAAACTGTGGCAGATGAAAAGAGGATCTCAAACCTGAACTATTATAACCTGTTTTTCCCATGGTGACACACAACTGCCAATGTGTTATGTACTGCAACTCACTCAGTCATGGGTGACCTGAGAGGGACATTTAGTAGGATGCAACTCATATCAGGTGCACAGTGGGTCTAGATAGTTTTGTGCTTATTTTACTAACACAATATAGAAATTACATTACATTACAGGCATTTACCAGACGCTCTTATCCGGAGCGACGTACAGCAAGTGCATAGGGTCAAGGCACAAAGGATACTGGAGCAACACTAGAAGCTGGATAACAATCCTAGTGCCATCATAAGACTCTGATGCAACATCAACTAAGAAACACAAACCAAAATAAACTAACAAGATTTCCTCTGCCTAAACCAAGTACATCAAAATCAAGAAAAGGAATAGGGCTAAAACTAGGAGTTAGAGCTAGGACTGGATGGGGAGGAGGAAAGGTACAGGCGGAAGAGATAAGTTTTTAATATGCGCTTGAAGATGGTCAGGGTTTCTGCTGTTCTGACTACCATGGGAAGGTCATTCCGGCAGCAAGGAGCGAGGACAGACAGTAGTCATGACCGTGAGGTGCAGATACGGAAAGGGGGAGGTGCCAAGTGACCAGAGGTGGCAGAACGGAGTGGTCTGGTTGGTGCATAGGGTCTAATGAGTCTCTGCAGGTATCCAGGTACTGACCCCTTGACTGCCTGGTCTGAAAGCACCAATGTCTTGAATTTGATGCGAGCCATATAGACATGATTTATAATTAGTTGAAAATAAAAATAATTATAGCTTTCTCAACCCATCCAGGGTGCCTCCCTACCTTTCACCCAGTGAGTGCTGGGATAGGCTCCGTCATGACTCCACAACCCCATTTTGGATAAACGGTTGATGATAGATGGATGGAGGGTAGCTTTTTCAACCTCAATGATGAGGCTTGTATAAGTATCTAACAGTAAACCAGAAACAGAATGAAATGAACTATGCAAGTGTAAGGATGTATTATTGAATGCTAGGATTGTCTATGTTGGC
The DNA here is from genome assembly GCA_900302585.1 of Regalecus glesne. Lineage (NCBI taxonomy): Eukaryota > Metazoa > Chordata > Actinopteri > Lampriformes > Regalecidae > Regalecus > Regalecus glesne. The sequence goes on along the minus strand of OMLC01096906.1, from coordinate 8,798 downwards.
TGGAATTGATATAGGATGGACAGAAATCAAATCTAAAATACAATATTTATGATTTTAAAAATTACAAAAACATCAATAAAGACATTAATAACATTGTCATTATTATAGGAACCTTATTATTGATAATAATAACAATGTTCTAATAATAATAATAACATGGGTTTTAATATTTGCTGGTAGTTTAAGCCCAAAAACATTATGATTGCATTGAAGGTAAAATTTTGGTTAGTTTCCCTTAACCTCTTAATAGCATGTGCTATGATTCAATATAACCAAGAATGTGGCATTCACCATGGGGCTTCTGGTTTTGTAAGATTGATAACAGCTGTTCATTTTCTAACTCTTTTCTCGATATTCTTCTCCAACCTGTGCATTTGTCCTTCTGATTTATGATTTTCTGTGCAGAGACCACTTATCGCTAGATTCACTAGTTTTATTTTGCAAATAACTTGTGTTAGCCAGGCTTTCATTGCAAGTTATTTTACTAGCTTCTGGCTATGCATTTTTAGCAGTTAGCTTTATTGCATTTACAACCAAAATAACTTTATTAAAATTGTGTTTTTTGGTGACTGTTTTGCAGCCACAGCTAGGTCCGTGATGAAGATGTGTCCGTGAATTGGAGCATCTTTTTGCAAGGGTTTTGTTAGATATTACATTCATGCCAGATAGCCGTAGTACCAGGCATGACACCAGACCCAATATAGACCTGAACGGAACTGCTTCTTCTCCTCACCTAAACCTCTCCAGCTGCTGCCCAGCATTGTCTGATGACTCTGTCTGATGACCTGTCTAGATGATCTCTGAGCCCTAACTCGTCCTGGTCTCAGCTCCTCTCCTATGGTGGTGGTTACTAACACCGTAGCCTCCTCACCACCTGCGGCTAGAGGTCTTCACATTGCTCAGCACTCCACATCAGGGATAAATTGATGGCCCTCATCCTGGTAAATGACCTCAGTTTCCCCTTGTAGGACTCAGAGTGGCTGTGCTCTGAATGGTGTCTTCCTCGCCCTGGGTCAGCAAGGGTTCTTACTGCACCTGCTAGACCTTACACCCCTTCAACAACTAGTGACATAGACTCAGTTAGTAGAAACAGATTACGCTCTCTCCAGTCTTGAGAATCCACTGCAGTCAGCTCCTTGCCCCATCTTCTCTCCTACTACGTTAATAGTGGGGCATTCCATAATCTGTTTTGTTAAAGCTGCTACACACTTTTCTTCAGGAGCCATGTTCCCTATCATACTGGCTAAGCTCCCAGGGCTACTTAGCTAGCTGCTATCCATCAACCCAATGATGCATGTGGGGACAATGAGGCAGCTTGTTAACAGTCCAAACTAATGAAAAAGGATTTGATTGACCTTTTCAGCTCTCTAAGTTCTTTTGGCAAATCAGTTTCTATCTCCAGTCTTATTTCCACAGTGGCCTGTTGAGAAGAGCACTTCAGTAGAATCCTCATCCTCCACACTTGGCTTCAGTCTGCCTGCAGAAATCATAATATAGATTGTATTGATAATGTTGATAAGTTCTGGGAATTTCTTTCTTTTCTTAGTCTAGACAGAATCCACCTCAACAAGCTGGGTATCTGTAAGTTTGTGGCCAATTTTCATTACGTTCTGCAGTCCTGTGGTCACAAATGACTATCTGCACACCACACAGTCCCCTTAGTTGTCTTGATGCATGCTCAATAATCCAGGTATGGAGATCACAAAAAAGAGGTGAATCAGTTCAACTAGATCAGAAGTTTATTTAGAAACATTTCGTCAATCACCAGGTGACTTCTTCAGTCTGAGCTGAAAACAAACATTCCCCCCTTATCAACAGTACATTGATACCACACAACGATAGGCTGGGTTCATATGCAAGTTGGGTGATCAATTGTGGCCTGTGGCTAGTGGCCTCAACTGTGGCTAGTGGCGGCTCTTTCAAGGATGATGATGTTCACATCCTTGATAGGGAGGAATGCTGGTTTGAAAGGGGGGTGAAGGAGACCATTTATATAACGAGGGAAAGACCGTCTTTGAATAGGGGTGGTGGCCTGAGAGTACAACTGTCGGCGTCTTACAATGCCATGATTGCAAATATTCCCCAATCCTTTGTGAATGGTGCTCATTGCCACTGAATGTGCAGTTGATCACCCAACTTGCATATGAACCCAGCCTATTGTTGTATGGTATCAATGTACTGTTTATAAGGAGGGAATGTTTGCTTTCAGCTCAGACTGAAGAAGTCACCTGGTGAGTGACGAAACGTTTCCAAATAAACTTCTGATCCAGTTGAACTGATTCACCTCTTTTTGTGATATTGATTACCTACCATGTCCCATTAAAAAGTTTTTTTTAATTTTTGTAATTAAATTCTGCAGAATAAAACATTTATATAGATATACATATAGACAAATAAGTTCATACTGTGTAGCAAAGGCACCAATAAGACATGATAACAATCAACAGACCCCACATGAGAATTAAAAAATCTGGATTCGAGGAATCATTTACCAAAGATATATGTAATCTTGAGTTGTCTCAACACAGAAATTTCACTGTTGTACATGATGTTAATTTCTACAGTAGTTAAATTGAGCTGTTGGGGTATGGTATCTCAGTGGGTAGAGTTAGCTCCTTATGATCTGATGAGCCAGAGGCAGCAGTTTCAAAGCCACTGCAGGGTGTCAGGAAGGGCACTCGGCCTTAGTCCTCCAAGCTTCATCAAAGTCCATGTCCCCCCGACAACTTTGTTCTCCCTGAGGTTTATGCCTATATTTCACCCTGTTATTTTTGAAGGCAGTTCCTTATCTGACGGAGGGTCTAAAGATAGGATGTGTTAGTGTAAAGTCCACTGAGGCACATTTTTAATTTGTGATCGTGTGATAATGGGCAATACAAATAAAATTGACTTGACTATTCATGTAAAATCATAATTGAAATTGTAAAAACATACCTTAGTTAAATTAAGGCATTGGTTAGGCTGTGAGGCTTTGGTTTCTATAAACTGCATTCTCTTGTTTAATTTTGAACTTTTCCAGATATCATCACAATCCCCATCACCAAGGTCAATACCAAAATCATCCTCCCACATCACAATAACAGTAAATTAGTAAATTTATTCTTGTTTCCCATAATATGCATGGGTGATTCTAGGATTTTTTAAAAATAAGATAAGATATTATTAGTCCCACAGGGGGCATTACGGAATGAGGGAGGCCAGGGCCACCTAGCACCAGTGAGAGGAGGGGGCATGGGAAATCAGAAAATTATATCCGAAATAAATACTGCATTGAAAACAGTGTTACAATACATTGGATACAATGAAAACATTGGTGTGGTGAAATACTGTATACTGAATTTCACCGCACCACACCATGAAGGGAGAGGTGTTGCTGATGCCGACCTGAATAAGTTTCCTGTCTTTTTTCTGAGTCCCTTCAGAAATCCCCTTTCCTCTGGTCCAGTCTTCTGACACTGGCAAAACCCGATAGGCTATCTTCCAGGTTGCAAGATCAAGAAGCCAGATGGACAGTCCTGTGAATCAATGTTGTCAGGCATTTGTTGATTGACGCACTCCAACCCATTGGCACCCAATGGGGGTGCACCAGGGGCCCATCATGTTTTTGTGGGGCAGTGTCACCCCATGCCCCCCTTGTAGAAATGCCCCTAAATATACAGTCACATAAAAGTTTGATATTAATGCAGAACTCCCAATGGCTCAGCTGATACAATCCTTACCTGCAGCAGCCTGGGATTGAATCTGACCTGGGCCCTTTGCTGCATGTCCCTCACTCTATCTACCCTTCCTATCTCTCTCTTAACTATCCTATCAAATAACAGCAGAAAATCCCCCCCAAAAAATTCTTAAAAAAAACTTGATATTGATCTGGTTGATTCTTCATTATTTAAAACAGCTTGGTTTGACAGGGGGATTCCTGCAGCCCAAGAGAAGAGGCTGAAAATAACTGGATAAAACAAGACTAGAAAAAGAAGATGAATGAGATTTTATAATTTGTACCTGTATTCATTGAAAGACCAAGTTGAGCAATGTTTTATATTGTGAGTAGATTGTCAGGTTTCTTCTTTAGAAGTAGGCATGGTGTACAAACTTTAGTAATGGATCTTGTACTCAGAAAATACTAATTATACTTATGAACTTTAATTTTTAGTAGTATATAAGCAACACAGAGTATTATTTTGTGTTACTTGGTTCAAGGCTGTTTCCTGTTCATTAAAGGACTGCCATGCAGAACCAAGCCTCGTTAGAGATGCTGGTGAACACTGGACTCAGTCAAAACTAAGGAAGAAGGCTTTTGGAGTAAATAACTCTGTACTCATGATCAAATTTGGACAATAAGAGCAGCCATTCTTTTCAGCTGTTTGTCCTTTTCAGGTGTTAAGGATAAATTTGAGGATCTATACATTTGGTTTTGCACGATACATTTGTTAATCTCACAATGGAGAGGTTAGTTTTATGTAATGATTAGCTCCCATGTTGTGGGGGTGGAGACAGACTTAAATGGAGTATGGGGGAATAAGCCCGGATGCTCTTTCTAGCACACCACGGTGGGTTCAAACCTGCAGCGTCTGGCTCATCAGTGTGCACCTGAGGTGCACACTTTACCACTGAGGTACCCTGGCCTCCTGTTAATTTTCTCAGAATAATTATTGAAATATAGCAATTTACACAACATTTTGGCCGAGGCTAGAGAATTGTGTATCTGCTCCACAATGTACCAAACCAGCTGATTCAATCAACATGAACACTGTTCAGTGAAGTAGGGGAAGCAGCTATTTTAGTAAATGGGTGGAGTAAATGAATGGTTAGGACTTTGACTTGCTTGGGGTGGTTGGATCAGAAGAGACTATATATTTTAGAATATTCCTTAGCTACCATGCTACAGTCTTTCAAAGAGCTTTAAGTAAGTGGAAAAAGGCAAAAAATGTAGTAAAAGTTTACAGCCTCTTCAACGGTGAAATACAATCATTTCAGGAGCTACTGTTAGCTGGTTTCCTCTTTTAAAATAATAAAGAAACATCTACTTGGGGCCGCCGGTGGCACCTGTGTTCAGTGCATCTCTGCGTCATGCAGTTGGGTGTTTGAATCCCGGCTGGATCGTTTCCAACCAGGGCCGGAGGTCCTAAGTTAGTGGGGTATAATTGTCTAAGCCTCACATGGGTATAGGGTTTAGGTTGAATAAAGTATTCTGGGTTTGCTAGTGTCCCCCTATGAGTCGTTTGGGTGCTCATGGCTAAGTGAGTGGAAAGTACTCTGCTTCATTCTCCTCTGACAGCAAAGTACTGTGCTTTCCCTGTAGGACCAGAATAGCGAGGGCGTGTCATCATGTGACTTGGAGGACTCACATGCTCCGACTTCCTATTTCCTGTTGATGTTCTAGAAGGTTATCAAAGCTACTGACCCAGCAGTAGGCAACTCGGGGAATTCGGATGGGAAAAATTGGAATTAAAAAAAAAATGTAAAGAAGAAGCAAAAAAAGAAACGTTTGCTCCAGTCATTGACACACAGAGCACACCCCTGTGAAAGGAATATGTTAGTATTGCAAACAATTGTGATGCTAAGCCATTGGGCCCTTAAGCCTTATTGTTTTACAGCTTACCTAATGCTGTGAGAACCTCCTATTTACTAAGAGGATTATTAAAAAACTGCCTTTGTTCCACTGAATCCTGTTATTGGTTCAGCCAAGATAAAAACTGTATCATATATGATTCAGACTGATGCTCACTTCACATTTGTCCTGTCAGTGTGAGGGCAATCTTGATATCATGTTTGGGTAAACCCTTCTTTGTTGGCAGTCACTTGCAGCTGAGATATAGGTTTTGAATCAGCCTTTATTTGTACTATTACAATATAAAAAACCTATCCACAAGGCTTGTTTCTGGGAGGGCATCCCTCTGCCTCACTTGCAAGAGTGTGAGAAATAGTTTTTACTATACCTTACTTGACTTAAATATCTTCTGTCAGTCTCATATTGGACTCAGGGTGAAACAGATCCTTGACTCTCGGGTCCCTACTATCAGCGATTAGCTGTGATGGAGTCACTTATGAATGCTGTGTTATTTTCCCAAATCTGATCAAACATCAGCGGTTTGAATTCTTTATCAGTTATGTCAGTTAGTTAGTCCCCACGTTGTGGGGGTGGACACAATCTTAAATGCGGCTATGAAGATTACGGTCAGATGCCCATCCTGATGCTCTTCAGTGGGTTTGAACCCTCTGGCTTGTCATTTCCTGAGACGTGCGCTCTAGCACTGAGCTACTGTGACCCCCAATACTTTCAATATATAATAATATTCTTAAAGTGCTCCTAGAAGGAATTCTTGAATTTCTTTTATCTGAATACTTTTTAAAACAGAAATTAAAGGACAGATTTTACATATTTTTAGGTGCTATAATGAAGGTACTATTGGCTCATGGACAGATAAAGTTACGTATAGCATACAAAATATATATTTATAAGGGACATATTCGGACATTTCTAAACATGCTCTTATGAACTTTTGAAAGATAACAACAACAATTGATAATAATAATAATGATAATAATAATAATAGGGGCAGTATGGCTCAGTAAGGCAGTCGTCTGGCAATCAGAAGGTTGCAGGTTCAACCCCCACACCTACAGAGAAGCATGTTGAGGTGTCTCTGAGCAAGACACTGTTCACCTGACTGCTCTGCCCTGGGATAGATTATCGACCTATACAGGGTGTGTCCCTGCCTTTCGCCCAATGACAACTGGGATAGGCTCCAGTTTACCCACAACCTGATTTCGGATAAGGGGTTGACAATGGATGGATGGATGAATAATAATATTTTTCCCTTATCAGGCCTAAAAGGGGAAATTTGCAATGCTCTCTATTTAACCCATCCTATTGTATAGTAGCAATGAGCAGCCACCATGTGGCGCTTGGAGAATAGTTAGAGGTTCAGTTCCTTGCTCAAGGACACTTTGACATGCTTTTTGGAGGACCAGGGGATCAGAGTACCAATCTCTGATTACTACAGGATCGTCCTAACTACTGAGCTATGCCGCCCACTGGATGAGAGGCTATGCCTTTATTCCTTTATATAGGTGTTGAGGCATGAACCAAATCAATCACCAATCACCTCTGTATATGGTAGTATTGACAGTCATGCACCCAGTATGTAGACAACATAAAAGAATACTAAACATTGGCAAAGTCTTCATTCATAACATAACAGCCTGCAGTATCACTCTCAACATCAACCTTTCTGCAGTTTCATTCACATAGAAATCAAACTAGTAGCACCTCTACTACTAAAACAATGTCGAACCCAATTTCTTAAGATAATCATGATCATTCAAATACTATTTGTGCAATTATAAAGCTCCTTCTGTCTTTTGTGTTAGGTTTTAGAATATATCCTCACAATCTATGTTGACGGGACACAGTCCCCAGGCAGCTGCGGATTGATGTACTACCTCTCATGTTACGAAAATTAAAAAAGTTCTTGAATATTTGAATATTGAATATGCAGAACTCCCTCACTGCACTGGAGAGCCCTTCAATGACAGGTTGCTCCATCCGCAGTCTGCGAAGTAACATTATCACAGGTCCTTCCTTCTTGCAGCTGTCAGACTTCATAACCAGCCACGCTCTCCGTGTAGACCAGGTACACACCAAAACTGAGAGTAACTGGACTTCATATTGTACAGTTTTTCAGTATTTAATTTCAGTGAGTAATACGATGTTCAATATAAATACATTATAAATTCACTGTGTAATATAAATAATTCTCTGTGGGACATTTTTATTGCCAAGTCTGTTTTTCATGTGTGTGTGTGTGTGTGTGTGTTTGTGTGTGTGTGTTTGTGTGTGTCACAAAAGAGGTGAATCTGTTAAAAACGTTTCGTCACTCACCAGGTGACTGAAGAAGTCACCTGGTGAGTGACGAAACGTTTCAAAAATGAACCTCTGATCCAGCTGAACACCTCTTTTGTGATTTCCCTACCTGGATTATTGAGCATGCATCAAGACTGTTTGTGGTGTGTGTCTGTGTGTGTGTACACCTCTGTTCTCCTTTGCGCGTTGTTGCTTTGTAACACTACAAATTTACCCTTAAGGGACAAATAGAGGAATATCTTATCTTAAGGATTTTTTTGCACGTCTCGTACATTCCAGTCTTGTTAACTTGTACCAAGCAAATGTGCACCAAAGCCAAAACAATAGGGGTTAATTGTATGTTTGAGTACAACTGATTTTGAAATGCATTATGAAAACAAATCAAAGATATTCAGAGTAACCCACAGGCACTCCTTGGCTTATGGAAAGCCAAATAAAACAGTATATTCTCAAAATAGAAGAACTCCGAATGCCCCATGAGAGAGTTAGCAATAATCCTCATCTACTGACACATAATCACACAATCTGCCATGATCACAAGTGATTTACTCCATCATAGAAGAGAGCCATTGGCAGCACAGTCGAGGCACTGTGAGAAGCGTTTTTTATGTCTTTATGTGGTATGCATCCGAGTAATGTCTGGAGGCTGGTCCTGGAAAAAATGGTTCAGTATGTACATAAAGCCATAATTTCTCTTTCTCCTTCCTTGGTGAGGTAAACAGTAACCTGCCTGATACAATCGAGGTGTCCATAACAGATGATGTGCCAGATTTGTTTGTGTTCTAGAGGAGGTGTGGGTACACATATCCACCGCGTGATCAAGTGGTTGAGTGGTTGTTATATATCAAAAATTTAACAGAAGATTTTCATGAATTTCAGATGTTCTGAACATTCTTCTATTCGGGAAAACCAACGGTGTGGAGGTTCTTGTGGT
>OMLC01096905.1:0-21006 GCA_900302585.1 Regalecus glesne | reverse complement strand
AAAAAACTATACACCGGGCCTCCTTATCTTAATGAGCCAGTAAAATATGATAATACTCTCATTCGGTGTACTGGAATGCAGTGTGGGATTCGTGTTTGTTACTCATTAATGCTATTTTGGTTCCAGTTCCAGTGATTTGAAAAGAAAACAAATGAACATTCCACAGTCTTGATAAGTGGACCTACTGAGGTAGCATTAGTGTTTCTTCCGTTTACTCACTGACCTCCATTTTCAACTCAGAGAAACCTGCAGCGCAAGAGCACTTTATCCACATTTGTGGAAGAATGCTGGTACCACTGTCGTTAGGGGGGGAAAATTCCTCACCGCATAGAGAACTTCGACGGTGAAGAAAGACTGCATTAGAGAACATGACCCAATGGTCTCTTCTCAGAGAGAGAGGGTCACGTTAGCTCAGTGGTGCAACACACACTTCACTAACAGCCCAGGAGCTGCAGGTTCCAACACATCAATGGGGTGTCTTGTTCAATGACATTTGACCCATTCTTCATATGATGGGAATTCGCTTGGTTGCTAGATCTGACATATTTGTATTCTAGATCTTCATTAATATACACTGTCCCTAAAAAGGAAAATGATGATAATAATAATAATAATAATAATGATAATAATAATAATAATAATGATAATAATAATAATAATAATAATAATAATATAATCTTTTGTAATTCCATCATAATAAGATCATATGTTGCAGGCCTGTATGCAGGCCTAAAATACCTCCTCAGCCTTTGGACTGACACATAGAGCCCAAACCTCCTGTCCATGTTGTTCTTGACTCTGTCTCTTCTCATTGAAGTATAGAAACCAGAGCAGATGCAGTAGTATTTTACAAAACAGGCTCACCCACCACTTATATGCGTCCTATGGATCTGGCAGTTGACCTTCCACTGAGCTGATGGTCTCCACTAACTGCACATCTGTTCCTGCTGTCATACAGAGCACACAGCTGGATGAGGGTGGCTGGATGGTACATGGCTTCAGCTGAATAATGCAGGTGTCATTAGCATGCAGCACGTCATGGTGCTCATTTTACTGCCTCTTTGACTGCTTGTGTGCAGCCTTTGTAATTTAGCGAACAGGCACAAGTTTATCCACTTACAATAGTCTGTAGCTTCCTGTGAGATATTTAACACGGAGGGGCGAGAGAGAGAGAGAGAGTGGGATGTCACTGAAGAGGGAGAGATGTGTGGGTTGGCTCTTTCAAGGCCTTTTCCCACTGGCTATGTATGGAATATGCTGATTTAAGATGTCCTCTTGATGTAAGATTTTATTTTTAGCACTTTTGAAAAACACACAGGTACAGAGTGCTTTACATAACATTGTGAAAAATAGAAATAAATAAAGGAAATACAACAAATATCCGTTATAGTGCAGTCAGTGGGGGTTATCTGGGCAATGGCACCTTTTGCACAAATCAGCGTCATCACATTTGGTCTGACGTGAGGATATCAAATAAAGCAGTGCAAAAGATAACAGATCATCTTGTTCTTTGAGAAGTGGCGTGACTTCAACAGGGATATGCCATCCATATAAGCAAGGTAAGGCAGAGCTTACCCAATGAAAAAGTTGAAAAAGCAAAAAATAACACTGTAGAATATTACAATGCAAATACTGATTTGAACTGTTTGTTTTCATTATAAGAGTCGTCATTTATGGTCCTACTCAATAATTTTGTTTTAGCTTTTTGACGCCATCTGCAGGTGTAAGCACTCTGTCTGTCTCTCTGTCTCTGTCTACGTCTCTCTGCTTTCTCTAGCGTCGATCAGAATGCATGAGAAGAATGCATTTCCACCAGGGCCATTGAATCTGATCCACAGCCTGCAACTAATAATAATAATAATTATTATAATATAAATGGCTTTATTGGCATGACATACCAGTTCTACATATTGCCTGATATATGCCCAGGGTAAGTAAGTATGCTTATGAACCAATCAGTAGCTCTGTCATTCCCCTACGTTTTCTGTTACTAGGTAGATTAGGATGTATTTAATAAACGTCATCACGTACACATCCATGTCGTCGACTGAGGTCAGTGAAAATGGACGGTACTGTAAACATCAGCGACTCTCGGGCATTTCGCAAATTAGATTTCACAGGAAAAAACTGAATTACTTTCTAAAGGCCGCCCGAAACCAGTGTTGAAAGACCTTCACACTCAAAAAGGAAGGATGGTGAGGGGATTCCAACAAGCCTGGTTGGAACGTAAAAAATGGCGATGTAGCTGTGCAGCGGTTAGCCTCTTTTGCTACTCATGGATTTCGTGTTCAAGTAAAGGTAAGATAACATGTTTCTATAACTCACGTTATGGCTGCTGGTTCTACAATCGTGATGGTGATTTAAGTTATCTCCTGTGCTGTGCTGGTTTTACTTTATTCATTTAAGACCACCGTGTCTACTTTACATGTTAAGGTATGTCTTGTACTATGAAATGGTGATCTGATCTGAGCTGACTGCTGTGCTGTGCTGGTTTTACTTTATTTCAGACCGTCTCTACTTTATCTCTAAATGTCGGCCTATGCCTTGACATTGATGTTAGAAGAGAGATTAGTGAGAGCAGAGCAGATTGTCTTTCAACGGCTCTGAGGCTAATAGTCGCTGTACATGTTGTTCTGAACCATCGATGAGCGAAGGGCGACGTGTATGGCCCTGATTTGAAACATATAGCGACTGGCAACTTTTTTTGTTTTTGGTAATTTGATCATAAAGTCTGGCACTATAACACTCCGCTTACTGTTTATTAGCGGGTTCTAGACATTTACGTCAAAGGCCTTTCCTTGACACTGCACTCACCCATGGCATTTGTGTTTGGCACTATCTGGTTGGATTTGGTGACCTATAGAGGTCACCATTTTCATGCCACAAATTCTGGAGTTCTTCTTAAACCAGACAAGATCCTCAATGTTCACAGACTGTTCACATAAGGCCACAAAGTTTGACTGTCAACGATTTTGGAGTGACATCGGCAAGACAAATTAATGGTAGTGTGCATATTTTGGAGAGAGAAGACTGATCAGTAGTGTCATGCAACATGGTCTCGTTCTTCTGCTTTCGAAATGCTAGTTTTCTGCTTGTGACTGGCTTGCTGCATTCCCTGAGGGTGCCACTACACTTGAGTACTCGGTGGGAATGATGGACTCCACCAGTAACAGTAAAATGAGCATTTACAGAGATATATCAAATGGTTCTTGCTAAGAAAATAACATCAGAAGGAAGCATCTAATATGGTATTCACAATTTATTAAAAGATGGATTACTATACAGCTATCTGTGATGAAACCGAATGGGTCCTTTGTCATCATACAGGATATTCTGACATCAAAATCGTCTCCGGCATAAAACCTTGCCAGCAGGCAGTGACTTTGATTGTGAAAGAACTGAATTGGAGAAGGATTTTTTTTAGACTGGGACAAAGAGAGGACAAACTCTGCAATAGAAAGAGGGTTTTACAGTAAAAAGTTTGTCGTATCTTCATATCTGTGAAGGACAAGAGGTAAAGTTCAGGTTAGTGACGGCCAATCTTAGTCTGAATCCAGAACATTCTAGAGGCAGACTATTCTCTAGGATCCCACAGCTGCATGAGAGTACATACAGTGATGAACCAAAACATTATGCCTACTTACAAGTGAACTGAATAATACTGATCCTCTTCAAACAAGGGCTAGATCAGATTAGATGGTGAACAAACCACCAGTTCTCAAAATTAGCTTGTTGGGTGGAGAAGAAGGACACCTTCAGGGGATTTGTAGAATTCATAACTCCGTGGGTCTTTGCTCTTTTGACAGCACACGGGATCAAAGGCACATTAGGCCGCCGGTCGTAATGTTTTGGTCCATCAGAGTGTATGCTTGATTCACTAGTATGGATGCTTAATAACGCAAGAAGTGTAATTACATGATTCACATATGCATTAGTGGGATGATTGTGAGGATGTTTGATTTTCCCCCCCTACATATATCACAAATAAAAGAGTAGTCTCTTCATTATCATCTTGGTAATCTTTGCCATCGATTGCCATCTGCTTTTACTTTAGACAGCAGATAATGGATGCATCAAAATCCTACTTTCGTGAAAGACCTTCTAAGTTGCTAAATCCTACTAAGTTGTTTTTTTTCCGGGATATGTGTTTCAACAGAATGACAATGAGAATGAAATAGAGGCAGAAACAATGCGATTAGGGATGGTCCACTGATCCCTACCTGTTGGCAGTGAATGTCAGTATTGGCCGTGGATGTCAGTCTTTCAAGAGACACAGCTTTGTTTGCTCCATGAAAGGCAGTCTGCCATAATGAAATAAAGTCTGTTGGGAGGCTGAAAACAGACCCCTCTCTTCTTCAGAGTGACTTGGCACAAAGTTTTCTTGGAGCAATTTGGATTAGGGAAGTTTTTTCCCTTGACTAAAGTAGCTTAAAATCCCAATGCAGTGCAGATTATCTGCAGGGGATAAAGATAACTAACTCGACAGACAGACACGTAGATAGGTAGATTGACATACATAAATACACATATACAACAATTGGCCATGGCCCAGTGGTGCCTCACAGAAAGAGGGTCCCCCCTGTCTGTATGGGTTTCCTCCAGGTGCTCTGGTTTCCTCTTATCATCACAAACACATGCATGTCAGGGTTGATACTCCTGCCTGTGCCTCTGAGCAAGGTAGTAGGAAAAAGAAATGGATATGGTCCCTGGGTGCTACAGATGCTCACTGCTCCTATACAATAGGATGAGTTAAATGCAGAGGACAAATTCCCGCAATCTTGGTTGTGGGACAGTAAAACAATTCTTTATTATTCTATTCTAACCCCCAGCTCTCACCCTACGGCAAATACAATCATGGAAGAGCTTGCCACAGAATACCAAATAACCTATTTAGGATTATTTTGGTTTTAAACCAGATGCAACCGCCAAGCTGAAGGACCTGCATAAAGTAATTTGCCATCTTTGTAAATGAGAAATGTCAGCAAAAAAACACGTCCGATTTGCACGAGCATTAATGTGAAAATCCAATTTTACAGAGACGCTACGGGCTACAGGCTGCTCTTCTTCAATCAAACTAAATCGATCACTTTGAGATCGTCTCTAAGCTATAAAGAAAGGCTGAACAGCTGTCAGATGAAGGACGACTCTGCTCACAGCCTCCAAATGAACATACAGGTGCGGGTAACGTAACTATGTTATTAATGGTCAGAGTGCATAGCTGCACATTGAGATCTTGATCCAGCTCACACATATGGATTGACTGTGCTCTTGAGCACCAATCGATTGGACAGCAACCACTAAAGACAGCTTGGTAGCCATTTAGTCGCTGCTCTGTTTTGCAAAAAAAAACTTGTAAATCGGTGTAACCAGAATGGTCTGACTTCAACTGCCGGTTCCTTTCTGCACACACTGTGAACTGCACTTTACAGGTTAATTATTTAGAATAGACTTCTCAAGAACGTAGACAATTAAATGAGCTAAAGTCACAAAAATCCCACAAAAAACTGCCCCAAAACACATACCGTCCATCGGACTGAGCCAATCGCTGATTGCTGATATATTCGTCCAATCACATCCAGAGACCCTATCCAGCACCTCAGACTATTTAGAAGCCGATTCCATAGATACTTTCTCTGAAAATCAAGCTGTTTGCATAGGAGGTCAACACCAGGTGACAAATTAGGTTGTCAAGCTGTTTTAAAAAAACCAAAACTTGATCTTTTGGAAATTGTTTTTGGTTTTGCTTTTTCACTTTCATCCTCTGCCTAGTCTATGGCCAATGACAATCAGTGAACTCATGGAGGCCTTCATACAAGAAAGTTTAGTAAATCACAATATGTGATGTGTAGCCATGAGGTGTGGAGTGACTTATTGTAATTTCTCCTCCCTGACAAACTAAAGGTTGATGGAGGCTTATGATTAGTATTTCATGGGCTTGAATGAGTCTGTACACATGGAAAATTTGCCCCACTTCACCTCCCCATAACCTTAACCCAACTCAATATGTGTGATTCTACCCTCCACCCTTCCCCAGCTGCCATTTATCTCTGGTGTCATGGATGGTTGAGTATTTTCAATAAATAGGCCTCAACCAGGTTTTGTCTCATGTGTGTCTTAAAACGCATTCAAATAAAAAAGAATTTAGGGGCCATGGTGGCTCAGCAGTAGAGCGTGCACCTCCAAGTCAGGGGTTGTGGGTCTGGTCCCACCACAGGGCGTCAGGAAAAGGGCATCCGGGCATAATTCCACATGCTCGGGAAATGAGGCATACCGTGAAAAGTGATTTGAGTGGTTGCTAGGCCAGAAAAGCATGATATAAAAATACGCCAAACGAAGTCCAAGGCATTTTCCCTTGTTATTTCTTTACAATCAATTATGTTAAGTTGAGTTACAGGAACACAAATCACTTTCAGTTAATGTATTTACCTTATTTTAGATATATTTGATAAAAATGTGTTGAACTCTCTTAATCATAGTGCAAGAATGTATTCAATTTGAATCGAGGCTAAATATATTTATGGGATGGAAATCCTGCCCATAATTTGAGTTCATCCAATGAGTGTCTATTTATGAGTCAACCCACAGCCATCTTCTGAGCACCACATGGTAATTACATTATGTCAATTACAATTATGTAAGCACGCAATACATAGATGGCCAATAGTGACACGAGTAGTAGTAATGAGAGATTTGAATTACAAATGTGCACAATGCCACAGATCATTTTAATAGCTATGCTTAGAAAATATGGATGAAATAGGCCTGGGAAAAAAGAAGCTTTAAGCTAATGCTTTTTACTAGCTGAAATGTTACATTGCAACATTTTGTTAGCTTAAGTAGTGGGTTTAACAGTAATGTCAAAACAGTCTCTTTTAAATGATGTTCTGAATCAGAATCAGTTTATTGGCCATGCAGGTTTTCACTACATGGAATTGACTCTGGTTTCATGGCTTCCAGGAACTTCAGGTACAGTGATGACACAACAATCTTCAGATACACACATAAGGGTTGAGCAAATGCAGGCAAAACTAAGACTAAGGCACAATGGTGCAGAGAATGTATCAGATATTAAAACAAATATGCCTAAAATATAATGAAAGCGCATCCTAATAAGACATTTTCAACCAAAGAGCAGCAGGGTAGGGATCTTCATCAGGGATGGAGCTCTACAAACGCTGAGATACAGTTTAGAAACAGGATTCTTGTCTGAAAGTAAAATCATGAAATCTGTGTGTTGTCACTGCTCTTGCATGCGGAAACTTTGCAAAGCAGCTTCTATCTATTCTGTCATGTCGGCAGTATCCAGATGTGTAGTCTCCCATGGGCTGCATATTTCAGTGCCCTACATACATGTGTAATCTACATTTTAGAGTAGTGTTGCATTTTGAGGTCACGCTGATGAATTTGCTTGCTGGCAACAATGCTTCCATTCATTTAAAGCTGAGTGGCTAACTGCTCGTGTGGAGCATTGATGAGTTAAGTGATGTGGCAGGAAAAAGCTAAAGTCAGTGAAATTTGAGCTCGACAACTGAGGAATGTGGACAGTGATAGTCACTTGAATTTCATAGAAAGGTCATGTGTGAAAACGTTTCCCTCACCAAATATTAGTTTTTAATTCACCATCCAAAATCTCAAATGAGTCTGAATATGTTTTCTGAGCTACTAACCAAGCTTTACACACACTGCAATTGTGAGATTATCTCATTTGATTTTAATGTTCACGTTGACAATCAAACGGAGCTTGGTGCTGGAAACCCAATTAGCTCACTGGAGACATTTTCCCTCACTAAGCATGTTTCTGGACCCTTCCACAATAGGGGGCATACCCTCGTGGAGTCTGCTTAAACCCTCGCCTGAGGCCTATTTGCTATGGGAGACCCCACCAGGAGCACCAGGCTCCAGACAACATGGCTCCCAGGTTCACTGGGACACACAAACCTCCCACCACAATAAGGTGATGGTGTCCTGGAGATTTTATTTTACAGAACTGCACTTTTATAATTGCTCATTAATGTTATTTGTTAGTAACAGCACAGCAACTGGTTCACACTGGTCTTAGATTATACTTCCAATCTGCATAGAACTTTGCACAGAGCATCTACAGACCCTCATGATTAAAACTTATGAAAATAATGTCATAATCTGCTGCTAGACTTAGTGTGTGTGTGTGTGTATTAATGTCATTTGAGGAACTTAGAATAAATCATAATGATTATGACTTCATGTCAAATGTTTCTCATCAGTGACCAGCGGGAGAGAAGCTACCAGACAAGGTTGTGAAAGTTGCCATGCAGTGAGGGACTATGGGAGCCACTGTGAGACGCTGACATGAGGTTAGGCACAACGTCACGCCATGACGGGAGATTCAACATGAGTGACAGAAGGGAAAAAGGAGTAAGAGGAAATATGAAGTTGATTTAAAAGGAAAAAAGGGAGGAGGGTCGAGATGGGAGAGTGGGAACGGGAGCCGCAGTGGAAATAGCTTGATCTTATCCTCAGGGAGAGCTGTCTTTTCTATTTCCCAGTGTCTGGGAGTAATGTTGGGGGTATGTGAGTGTGATTGATATAGGGGGTGATAAGCCAACCACCACTATGACCCTCACTTATTTCCCTCCATTCCTGCTCCAATAACCTCTCACATCGGCGTGGATTGATTCGGACCACTGAGGTCGTCATCAAGCTGATCAGAGCTTGGTAGCTCGTCTCCGATATAATCGATTTTTCTAGTCCGTGCAAACTGCATCAGCTAGAACATACAGCAA
Organism: Regalecus glesne; assembly: GCA_900302585.1. Taxonomy (NCBI): domain Eukaryota; kingdom Metazoa; phylum Chordata; class Actinopteri; order Lampriformes; family Regalecidae; genus Regalecus; species Regalecus glesne. Next base: position 12,244 of record OMLC01096905.1, on the reverse strand, counting down.
AGAAACTGGTCAGTCCCCCTACAAACACTGAGAATTTTTGCTTGTGTCTGTCTGATGAATGATTTGAAGATTAACACCCCCCTTCTCTCTCTCTCTCTCTCTCTCTCTCTCTCTCTCTCTCTCTCTCTAGTGTGTGTGTGTGTGTAAAGCCGAGATCTGTTCTTTCTCAATGCTGTGAATGCAACTGTCAGACCGTGTCACACCATTTGATTTTTTTCCGCTCAACAAGGTGATGAATCTACATGTACTTGTAAGGGGCTTTCATAAGGTCCTTTACAAAGGCTATGAATGTTCAGCTAAATGGGTAGACACATAGATGGGTAGATGAAAGGAACACAAGATGGCAGGGTGCATGGGTAGAATTTTACACGGATAATAGAGGGATGAATGATTGATATTACACATCTATCAAGACTGTTTTTGTTCCAAACTTTGAATTTCAAATAAAGGGATGATGTCATTTTTAGGAAACACGTGTACAATATCCCAAGCTTTTCATGGACGCTCAATGAATATGAATGGTGTAGTGGTAATCATTTGTTCGATTTCCTCAACTGTTGATGATTTGATGTGATTCTGTTACCGTATACCACATTCAGTAATGCATCTAGAAGAGATGCTATGTATATACCTGGCTTTTCAGAACGGCCCTGCCGAAAAAATGGATCCATCAAAAGAGAAATGATACGTTGGCATGCAGTGCACCCTGTTGGCCATATGAGAAAGCACAACAAAGCTGAAAACAAATGGTTGATGACAGCAACACTGGAAAAAACACAGGATTCAAATCAAACGATTAAAAAAACTAAAATGGTCCACAGGTTGGGTGGCACAGCTCAGTGGGTAGAGTGGTCAACTGGTGATCGAAAGGTTGCAGGATGTTTCCTCGATCCAGTAGAAAGCATGTCGAGGTGTCCTTGAGCAAGACACTGAAGCCCTAACAGCTCCCTGAGCTCCATATGGTGGCAGCTCACTGCTCCTATGTAATAAGATGGGTTAAAATGCAGAGAAATGTGAATTTCTCCATTTGGGACTGATAAGGGAACCATTTATCTGTTTTGATTTAAGTTCATCTCAACAATAATACCAAAGCCTCATCATGAATTGATTAATGATTGTGATTTATCTAATTGGAATTTAATTAACACAGGCTATTTCATTTGAAAGTTATTATTCTTTGGGTCCATATGGTGCAACAGGAAAAACCCAGACAGAGATGGATGGATGGATGGATGGATGGATGGACGGATGGATGGGTGGAGATATGGATAAAAAAAAGAACTGCCTGATTTGAAAAACCTGAAAAACCTCTCTTGATCATAGTTTAGCATGAATTCATAACAGTAACATCTACGCAGCACGGCGGTGTGTATGAAAATGAAGGGGTTGCATTGCCGTATGACCAGGGCCAGGAGAATGTATTCGCTGCAATAACCCATCCTATTGTATAGGAGCAGCTGCAGCGTGGTACTCAGGGAGCAGTTAGGGATCCAGGGTCTTGCTCATGACACCTTGACACGCTTTCTGCACAGTCTGGGCATTGAACCAACAGTCCTACTTTCTGAGCTATGCCGCCCCCATTATATTATAGCAAATTGCATAGTTATAGAGTTTAATCTCCAATAATTAATGCACTGCTCAAGATAAAAGCCACACTTGCTCCAGGGAATTCCACTCTGTCATCACACAGATAATTGGGAATGTTGTTTTCTTGACTCGCCCATTTGAGACTGGTGTTGCAATGTCAGCACAGAACGTCACTCTAACGCAAACCCTACAGAGGGCTTAAAAGGGTCATTGTCTTCTGAAACTCTTCTGTGTGTCACAAGGTTGTGGTTCCAAAAGTATTTTTTCCATCTCAGTTGAATGACCCATTTCAAACAGCAGTGCAAAGGGGTGAAGCAACTGTGTCAACAGTTTGAAGAGTAGGTTGCTAGTTTTGTGTTGACTATCATTATAGGGCACGTCCTCTGACATCACCATAAATCAAAGTCTCTCTTGTTGCTGTGAAAATCACTGCGGTGGCTCTACATGTCACAACCAAGACTAGTGTTTTCAAGCAGGATTATGGAAACCGTCGTCTGCCGCCCATTTTTTTATTGTTAAGAAACTGGGAAAAAACTCATTCTCAAATTGAAGTCGGTCCGTGGACATGTACCGTGTAGATCACAAAGGAGCGGAACCCTTAGTCATGGAAACAAAGGACACTTGCTGAACTTAAACATGTCTCTTGAGGGGATGCAAATGCTGCCAATGGCTTGGACTCAGCCACAAATGAGAGGATAGTTCAAACCCATGAACCCTATCCAGAAAAGTTATTATGGGATGGCAGAGCAGCTGTTGTTGCTTTGCTGTAAACTGGACCAAACAGAGAGAAACACAGAACACACAACACGGCTCCCTTCATCTGACTTTGATTAAGCTTGTCTTTATGGGAAAAAGGTCTCTCTCATTCTCTGTTCCTCTTTCAGCCAGATCTGATCCTTCCTCTTACCGGTGAGGGAGGGTCTGTCACTTCTCCCTGCAGAAGTTTGCCTTCATGTGATGTTATGGTGTGACGACAGAAGCCGCTTGGGAGCCAGTGGATGACCTTATTGCAGGTAAGGGCATGTTTAAGTTGCAGACCCTCTGCAGACCCCCTGCCCAGTCTGTGACTGATGGCTTGCCTGAGGCCAGTTACAGGCTAATGAGTGTTGACTTACAGGATGAGCCCGTTTGGAGGAAAACCTGTCCTGATCATTTGGGGATGGGACAGAAAGTCTCAAGTTGGTTTGTGAACCAAAGCCAGGATTTAGAAGCTGTTCTTTCATTGTGTTTCTTTTACAGTTTGGATCATAAGTTCATCTGTTGGAACCTTACTGTGTTGACTCAGATAAGGGGAAATAGGTGTCTATAATGTTGAGACTGAAACTGTGCTATTCCCTTTTACTGCTTCTCTATGTCCCATTCCTCTGTCAGCCCCTTTCTTACTTTCTTTCCATCTCACTGCCCAGGTTACCCTCCAATGTTTGCCTCACCCTCTCTCTGATTTCAAATGGAGGTGAGACATTTTAGGTCATGCTGTTTGTCACAAGCGCAAGTGGTCATGCTGGGGCTTCGGCTCAGGGTCAGAAAACCTGTTTCTATAAAAAGAATCAACATTACAGGCATCAGCACACCACACCGAAGCTATACCCTGCATAAAGACCCTGTAAAACAAGTACAAGCACCAACCCCACAGAGATGACAGCAGATGGTAGCTGAGATTCATAAGCTATAGAAGCAGCTTTAGCTGCAGCACGTTTAATGTAAAGTTAATTGGTGAGCTCTGAAATGAATTCGGGGCTGTCTTTGGCATGAAGCTTTCCCATAAGCAATAATATGTTAACTCGGTTTTGTCTATTTTAGGAAAGGCATTCTGAAAAATTATCTTCAGTACTTGTAAATGCAAACCCCTCCTCAGGTTAAACAGTGCCCTCCAGGGTCATTTCAGCGACCTTTCCTTTCATGGAAATCCATGTACCAAACAAGCGCAGAGATCCAGGGGAGAGCAAACTGTGGGAGGTGTTGTGTTTTTTTTATCATCTCATTAGCAGAGACAGAGGGGCTTGTTTTACGTGTCACAATTAGTCCCCATGTTGTGGGCTTAGATGGAGCTCGGGGGATTAAGGCCAGATGCCTTTTCTGGCGCCCCGCGGTAGATTCGGACCTGCTGCCTTTAGCTCATCAGTTCCCGAAGCGAGTGGTCTGACCACTAAACTACCACGGCCCCTAATCTGTTAGTAGCCGAAAATGACCTGAAAGCACCTGACTATATTCAGCCTGTTCAGCAGCCTCAGGTAGGCCTGTGTATCACCAAGAATTTCACTGTACAAATCATATGAGAGCTAGCATAGCTCAGGAGATAGGCCAGCCGTCAAGTAGTTAGAAGATTGGTGCTTTGATCTCCGGCCCCTGGAGAAAAGGGTCCAAAGTGCATGTCTTTGAGCAAGACACTGAACCCCTAACTGCTCTCCAAGTGCCACATGGTGGCTGCTCACTGCTCCTATACCATAGGATGGGTTAAAATGCAGAGAATTTGATATTTCCCTTTGTGGGACTGATGAGGGATCTTAAAATAAATAAATAGATAAATGGATAACGTTTTACCCTTCCTTCAAGGCACTAAAGCAGCTGTCATTGTAGGGTCCTGTGATGCCCATATGAGGTTTAGTGGCCACGGTCACTGCTCTGTTGAGCACGATTCCCTAAAATTCAGCCTGTCCCTTGAGCCTTGACCCTGCTATCAAGATTAGTCAGCTAATAGAGGAGTTCAAGGACATACTGGAGGGGGGGGTGGTAGAAGTAGGACTCTTTTCTGCAGCAGGTCTCCATTGGTACAACACACATTATTGGATTGGCTGGAGAGTGGCATGATAAGTACCCTCAAAACCTGGAGATAAAAGAAAGTCTTCCTTGAAACTGACTTGGTGTACAGCGTGGAAAAGAGGCCCACTGCGATTCATAGTGCCTAATATATTTACCTCTTACTGCTGTGGAAAAACGTATTGAAAAGACCACACGTGCAGTGAAAACAGGATAAAAGGCCTGCACAGATTAAAGCTCTGCTGGGCTGTAACCACCATGCAGACAAGGCAAGATTATTTTGAAAAACTACACAAAGATATATATGAACTCCAGGGGTCTTTAGCTGGTTCTGCATAGATAATTTATGGGGTCTACAGTGGTTTTTATGTACGGTCATCTCTGTCAGGGGGGCTTTTTTGTACTTGTAGTTAAGCAGGAGGTTGGGTCTACTACTGACTAAACTGATAATGACTTCCAGAGCTCCTGTTCCAACTGGAAGTACTTTTACTCCTTTTTTCCTTACCATCCCCCTTTTTTCCCTTTTAACCTGAAACAAATCCACTGCTATCACTCTTTTCCACCCTTCAGGAGTTTCTTGCATGTCTGACCTTCTGTCCTCCTGATATATTCCCTGTTATCTCCTGCCTTTATTATTTCAACATGCAGCTTCACCTTAACCTCAACTCTACAGCCTCTTTACTGTTCAGCCTCTTCTGTGCTTCCTTTCTCCCCCTTTCCTTCACTTTTCATGTCCTTTTTCCCCTGGCTTCTTCTTTCTCCATGCCACATCTGACAAGCATGTGCTGCAGCCTGAGCCCCTTTAGAAAGCCCCCTGAAACTAGGTACAGTGAAGTGAGAGGGATGTCAGAGAGCAGGGAGGGAAAGACAGACAGACAGAAAGAAAGAAATAAAGAACGAGGGGCAGACAGGGAGAGAGAAGGGTGAGAGGTGAAGAAGCACTGCTTCATAGTAAAGTGACAAAATGACAAGAAGGAAAGAAAGAAAGAAAAGTTAAGGAAGAGAGGAATAAGGGAGAGAATAACTGGAAAAACAGAAGAATGCTTAATAGAATGGTTTTAGTATGTTCATTATATGAGAGAGAAAGAGGGAGGACAGAGGAAAAGAAAAGGAGCGGTGACTTTTCAGAGAGCCGAAAACAAAAGAAAGACCAAAAAAGAGAGACCGAAAGAGAAAGAGCAGAGAAAAAGAAAGAAAGAAAGAAAGGTAGACCACCAGAGGAAAGAAGAGAAGAAAGGGAGGGAGGGCAGCCAGCTGGCATGCTTTAAGTCATATGGATAAGCACTACAGCGTGTGTGTTAAGGGGCTGTCAGCCTGCCTGCTCTCCAAACCACACAGCGAGATCCACTCTGCTGCCTGCAGGGGGAGGAAGGAGGACCAGGGGAAGGAGACGTACAGGGTTTCCTTCAGAAGACCAAAGTCCTCTCTCTTCACATGCTGTTGAAACTTTTACTTCTTCACATCATCCATCTCGCCGTGGAACTTAAATCAGTCTCTGTTTACCCAGCTTGGCACCTCATCCTGTAGCCCTGTTGGATAGACTCCTGTGGCAAAGTACCCGGTAGAGAGAGAAGTCTTACAATGGACCTCCAGTATGGAGCATGATATTGATTTCTATAAGCATTTTTCCTGGCTTAGAAAGGTAAGAAACTCTCCTTTTACACGTGTCCTTGTTGGTAACCACTGCGTGTGCTATATGGTTATGTTTATTGAATCTTTTGGTAATTTTTTTCTTTACTATTCCTTTTTAAAGTGTTTGGTCATCTCTTTGTTTTTATGTGTATAGTATTGTTCATTATAAGGATGCAAAACAGTGAAATTTCCAATATCCAATATCCAATGACTGCTGCCAATATCAACCAATAGTGATGCCAGTACTGATATTCAATGATGGATTGGCAAAAGCAAATATGGATTGAGTATCGTTTCAGTCAGTGATCATTATTAGGCAACAAGTTACCATCAGAAATGATACTTTTAGACAAATATTATTGATGCATATTCCTAATATCATATACAATTTGACTATAACTTATACCAACTTGATGTCTTTTAACTTTATGTATAGTCTAAACTGATAAAGTGAAATATTGATGTGAGCCCTCGAAAGGTCCGTACACTATAGTCTGTGAATAAAGCCAACGGGTAGACTGTTCAGATGCATTGTCTCTCCACTGCAGCAATGCTGATACTAATAGAGGCAGGTTTCATTCCAATGCAAAACAACCGAGTGTCTCAGTTTCCAGCAGGGGTCTTACTCATTATCATGCCATAACTGTGATGCTAGGTGCAGATGCAGATGTATGGTAAGCGCTGCTTTATTAACACCTGTATTCATTTACTGGTCAACCCTACGCTGTGTCCAAGTGTCCAAAGTCAGGGAGAGAGATGCAGATCTGTGCTCATCTATCCAAGTGGAGGGGAATGTAACATTTATTTTGGCTTCATGTTTTCAGACTAATTTGCTTCTCTGCAGCAGGTTGAACGCTTCCTTGTAAAACGGAAGCTATCACACATCCATCCATCCATCCATCCATTGTCAACCACTTATCCAAAGTTAAGTCGCCGGGGAACTGGAGCCTATCTCAGTTCTCATTGGGTGAAAGTCGGGGACACACCCTTGAAGGGTCACCAGTCCATCACAGGGCAGAGCAGTTAGGGGAACAGTGTCTTGCTCAAGGACACCCTGACACACTTCTCTGCAGGTGCGGGGATCAAACCTGCAACCTTCTGGTTGCCAGATGACTCTACCCACTGAGCCATGTCGCCCTCGTTGTCACACTTCCTGTGTTGACTTTTATTCATTTTCAATTTCAAAATGACATCAGTCAAGTTTCTTTCTCTCTTTCTGTCTGTCTTCCCATCAACACCTGTCGTCGGCTTCTGCTCAGATCCAACTATCATCATGTCAGTGCAACATATCTGCATGACTTTGATATCTGTCTCAGTACTGATGACACATGTTTCCGTTGGCCGATACTGATGAGCTGGCCGAGGTATCATGCACCCCCCCTTGCTTTGTTCTTATCATTATTTCTCTTCTTCTGTTCATTTTCTGAACAGATTAACGGGAGGAATACTTGTTCGGTTCATGAGGCCAATATGTCTCGTGGATTAGAGCTGTTTGATATCTAACCTCGAAGCAGCGTGTTGAGCTGGAGAGTCAGTTCAGACAGATCGGGCTCACTTGTAGGCAGATTTACTTGAATGAGTGACATGAGTCGGTTTGTTACTTTGACGTGATGTGTGGTTGGCCACAACTCAACTTTCAGTCTGAACATAAAGGACTTGTCTGTCTTAACAGATAAGGTCTTCCTCCTGCTGCACCTTCTTACTAACACCACCCGTTGGTGATGCACAGGTCAGGGCTTTTCAAAGTATCCCCCATTCAAAAATCCTTTTTCTTATGTTTGCTTTGAGTGGTTGCTACACCAGAAACTAATGGGCTTCAGGACTCTATTTGACATGGAAGTGGTGGCGTCGCTTCAACAGGATGTCCGTTAGGATGCTAGGAGGAGTAGCAGGCATTTTGGATATCAGTTTCCAGGCTGGGGCACCAGACAGAGGAAACATGTTCTTATGACGCTTGTTTTAGGTCCCATGCTGTCGTTTCAAGGCATTGTAAATAAAGTTTTGTTATCCCGCCAGCAGATAGTAGAGCTTGTTCCAAGACCGTGTGCTTGTTTCACAATCACAGGACTTGTTCTGCAACATTTACTGCTATAATCATGAAAAAGTAGTTTATTGAAAGAAGCAACGTTATGTGCCCAAGGGATGAGAGAACCCTACTGGCAACAGGAGACTCAAGACAAGTTAATGTACCTTGACAAGCGTGTCTTTCTTTTATATTCAGTCAGAATATCTAGTCGGTACAGTGCATTTATGGTTATTGCGAAGCATTTGGTCATATCTGTGGGGTGAATACCATTTTTTTGAAGTTTGCTGTAAAGAAAAAGTTTCCAATTCTCTATTAAAGGCCTAATGGTATTTCAAAATGACTGCAAACCACTTGAGCTGGCTGGTTCTGGATGGATGGAGCGCTGCATAAAGTTTCCATGATTGTGGTCAAAGGCCTGGATTTCTGAGCAATTTGATCTCATTTGGTTACAATTTCATTTCCCTTGGATATCGATGAGAGCAGTGCAGTGCAAACAGCCCTGAACTTGTCTTCCTGTTTTGTTTGTCCTATAAAAAAAAGGCCTTCTCAAAATCAGCATGTTATGTGCCACAATTAAAACAGGATTATGAACTGTGAACCTTTTGTTCCCTCTGCAAACACCCTGGGTCATTTGAGACTGAGAGATTAGTTATGCGGTTGTGTACGTACACGCACACACGCACACGTGTGTGCATTTGCACTTTACGTGTGTGTGTGTGTGTGTGTGTGTGTGTGTGTGTGTGTGTGTGTGTGTGTGTGCGTGCCTGTGATCTCATTGGCATGAGCTGTCGCTGCCGACAAATTTAACCCACTGGGCAACTGCTCTCTATTCCTGGTGGTTTAACCGAATCTAACAGTTGACCATTACTCTTAAGGTTAATCTGCATCCGTCTGGGAAACGGGAGACCTACCAGGAGCGGCTGTCACGTTTGGAAGGGGACAAAGAGTCGCTCATTCTTCAGGTGGGAACATTTGCTTCAAGAGAACCTATAGATCTGATTACCGGTTATTATCATGCATGCAAAGGTCCATGGGACACAGGCTGAAGAGGGCTGTTGATTTGTCATACGTGTGTTTTCTCTCTGAGATATGTTCACACTAAAGTTATGGTTGGTACAGTAAGTACATTAACCTACAGACGGGCCGCCAGCCGCTCAGTTGTAAGTGAATTATTTGCTTTGAATATGAGCGTGCTTCAATGAAAGAGGACACATGACACTTCCCCGGCCCCCAGATGCCCCCGCTGATCATAAACAGTGCCCGTGTCATATAACAGAGTTAGAAGGCAGAGAGGTGGAGCGCTGGTGACGTGGGTGGTGCTCTGCTGTGTAGCACTTCCAGTCGTCCTCCTCTTCCACTGGGTGTGACGCAACACTCATTAGCTTGGTTTCAGCATGTTGCCCTTCCAGTTCATCTGGTTTTGTCGTGTCTGTGTGTGCACATGTGTGCCTGTGAAGACGTACGCAGCGTCCATGTGCCGCCGCAAAGTGCCAAGCAAGGGCCCACCTCAGACAAGCTTGGGCTAGCAGCAAGCTGCTGCTGTGGGAGCAACATGCTCTGCTTATGTCTAATACAGGTCTGACAAACACACACACACACACACACACACAGACACGGACATGGACACATGGACACACACGGACATTCCTTTCGTAAGTCCCTAGCATTGGTTTTGAAGAGTCCCTCCTCTGTCGTGTGATTGGCTCTGACTGGTCTGTCAGCTTTCTTCTCCTCCACGCTTCCCTGTAACCTTTGTCCACCGGACTGGGCTCAAGCCTCTTAAGTGGTGTAAGTAGTTGCCGGAAGACAAAGAGTCATTCATGGAGTCTCAGAGGAGATGTGTGCGCTGTTTAATCTGGCACAGTGTGAGGCACATCAACAAACGTATGGGCCAGCAGCGAAATGCCTGGTGGAAATGGGCCTGAATGATCAGTTTCTCTGTTAAGGTACATTAACCACGGGGAATTTCTGATGCCTCGGAAAGCTGCGGTAGGTCAGAGCTGTTGTGGAGGATCTGTTGTCCGGAGAAAGGCTGGTTTGAAAAGGAAATGTGTTTGTTTCATTACTGAATGTTGCTCTCTTCTCCTTTACCCTTCACATGCTAACACAGGTGAGTGTGCTGACTGACCAAGTGGAGGCACAAGGGGTGAAGATCAGCGACTTGGAGAGTTCTCTGGAGGAGCACCAGCACAAACTCAGCTCCACGGAGCAGATGCTGCAGCAGGTATGCAGACTCGAGAGCTTCACACTACACCTACTCCTGTCAGACGAACACAATGACAGTATGGGATGTCCGGGAGGAGTGTGAGCCATTTTTAGACGGACTGCTGCTAGAACACTGACAGGAGAAGGCCCACCCAATAGTGGGACAAACCCACAACAGCTTCATCTGTCAGTGCACTCACACATTCAGCTAGCTGAGGACGTTTTCACACTCACGGTCTGTTAGCTTTGCTCTGAATCAGGGTGGGTTGGTCACAGTGTTGCCCTTGCAGCCTGGTTTGTCACGTTTGTCACAGGGCAGTGTTCAAAAACAGACCAGACTGGTTAGATGAAGGTCATGCAGAGGCTAGCTGCTCCCTTATTGGTCAGAATTTTTGTGCAGGGATGGATCACTTAAAAAAGAATCCACCTGAGAACGGCACATGGAAGGATTAGTCCATAGATGTAACGCCCACTGACGCAAACTTTTAACTCGTGATAATGGGCTGTACAAATAACATTGACTTGACTCGACTTGACTTGACTTACTTGACACAATAAACACACAAGCTCATCATTGCTGTGATTCTCTGGCGGTACTACCAGTGTTCTTAGTATGGGCACCACAATCTCTCTCAATGCGAGTCTAGACCTCATTCAGGAGGTAATGTGTTGATGTATTTTGTACAAAGAGCATCCGGCCTTATTCCCCCATCCGTGATATATGTGAGGTATACATTCTATGACACTTTGAGTGGTTGCTAGACATCAACCATGCTCTATAAAGAGGAGTCCACTTACCCACTTTCCCCTTTTCCAATAATCATTTATATTTTTTTACATAAAGATGCTTTAAATGTGAGCATGCATTGTACTTTGAGTGGTTGCTAGTCTAGAGAAGCGCTGCACCTAGATGAGTCCATCTGCCATTGGTCCCAGCAGACCCCAACATTCCCACCACGTATTCAAAGAGCTGCCTGTGCAGGAATTGTGTCCCCAAAATAGGAAAAGGAAGTGACTTGGATGCCTGTCCATGTACTGTCAGGTGAAGATTTTCATCAGTGTTCTTCGTCCAAAGTACACTGGACCTTGTCGCCGATATCACGCCAAATTCAGCCATCAGTGAAAATTGTCCCTTTCGTGTTCACACTTCCTGTGCATTCAGGATCAAGCTCACTCAGACTGGAGTGTCAGGATGTGCAGTAGGAAACTGAAGTATTGTGACCGCCAGGTGATGCCAAATCCACCATAGCTGAAGGAAGTAAGGACGGCCGCTTTAGACATGCAATTATTCAACACTTCGAGCAGTCCTCCACATAAAGCTCTCTTGTTTTGATTGTAAAACAGCCCCTCAGATGAGATCGCCAGGCTGGACAACTGAGATAAACCTTCTTAAGTCATGATGAGAAACCTGACGCGGGTCATGATGACTGAATGATTCTTGAAAACAGACGTTGGATCTGAGGAAGCCAGAGTCACAAGTGTTCAGAGCTGTTCTCTTTCGCAGAGTTATTCTTTCCATTTACTGAGAACTGACAGAGCCTTCGAGTCCCCATCCATCTTTTACAAATTATTTCAAAGTACATCCAAAACAGAAAAAAATAACTGGCAAACAGCTGTATTATGTGGCCCAGGAGGAGTCTGGCTTCCCAGGAGGAAATTCCTTTCTTGGATTCCAATATGAACGGCTCTTCGGAACCCAAACATTCAGGACGCTCAGCTCCCCTGCAGCACAATGTCACCGAGTGTACAGCTGCTCGGTACAGGGCCAGTCTGGTCTCGTGTGCTTTGTGTCGGGACAGGTGAGCGATAAAACCACAAACACGCCGCTAACCTTGAGTGACCCAGATCAAGCTAGTAGGCCTGGCTTATCAGGCTCACAAGCAGGGGGAGCGAGAGAGCGTGGGGACCACGCCCCTCTATTTCTCACACTCAGACTCAGAGGACATGCCTTGTGTAAAGATGAACACATATCAAGGTGAAAAGAGGCTTCAAACGTCACAGTTTTATCAAATGGAGAACTCTTTCAAGATACAGGAG
>OMLC01096904.1:0-36940 GCA_900302585.1 Regalecus glesne | reverse complement strand
CAATAAACAGAGCCTACATTTAATATCATGTTCTTACATTTTCCATCTGCTCTTGTAGCAAGCTGATGATTTTCCTCTGGCCATCCACCACCTGCGTATGGAAATAGATGACTAACCTGTGGAAAGAGTGAAATAAAAAAACACAATATGATTAGCAATTGTCAATAATCAGCACTACTAATAGGTTTTGTACGTGTGCATGTGTACTCACAAAAAGATGCCTGCTGCCAGAAAAAGAAAAACTGGGTTTTCCACCAGATAGGTGTACACCCAGGCCAGCCAGGACAGGTTTGGATTCTCTCGCTCAAGCTCTTTAACCCAATTCTTCCCAGATTGGAACATGGTGTCGAGACCCCGAAAGGGCCCGCAGGATGAAGAGGGGGGGATTCTGGTGGAAGGAGTAGGACATTTTTGAATATTTGTGCTGTTGGAACCATATGTATGTGATGAGGGCTAAAATCAGAAGCCCTCCTCCATATTCTAAATAGATTTTGTTGTGATCTGAGCAGAAACAAAATTTGTATGTTTTTTCCTCCAACACAATGTTTATAAAATGGCTTGAAAAATATAATACCCAAGACCAAACTGGTCTTTTTGACATGCATTTAAAATGGACCCAAAAATGGACTGCGGACATAGCAGGTGAAAAAGTTGTAGAATTTGGAAGCACGTACTGATGGTATATACAATATTTAATGAAACCACGTCAAAATGCAAAATATGTCCAAGCGCATTTGGGAGGTTGCTGGAAGAACAGAAATAGCCTTTTCCAACCTCATAATTTAAAGGGTAGTTTATTTCAAGAAACTTCATTGCCACACAACAAGGTTGGTGGTACTTTCTATTCACTTAGAATAGCGGATTATGACATGAAGTACAACTTCAAAGACCGTCCTCACAATAGCCGTATACACATGTGTATATGTGTGTATGTGTGTGTGTGTGCACGTGCGCATACCGCCACATAGTGTATGTGACACACACAGAGGCACCCAGGAAAGAGGGGAAGCAGAGCAAGGTGATAAAGATGGTGGTCATCTGGCTGGCTCTGTACGGCTTTCTTGGAGCCTGACAGTTAAGCATCACACTTCCCTTTGGGTGCACAAAACAAAAGTCAGTTTGTCTCACAGAAAATTGACTCGGTGTCTATGCAAGATCTGGGGGAGATCAGTTTAAAGTTTGTGGTCAAGTTAAAAGATAAATAAACAAAGATTCCCTTATCAGTCCCACAAGGAAATTTGGATTTCTCTGCATTCTGACCCATCCTATTGTATAGGCACAGTGAGTTGCCCCCACATGGCGCTCGGGGAGCAGCTAGGGGTTCAGTGTCTTGCTCAAGGACACCTTGCTATGCATCCTGCAGGACAGAGGATCGAACCTGTAACCTTCCGATTGCTAGATCACCACTCTACCCACTGAGAAATGAAAAAATCCAGAATCAAGCTAGCTACACAGAGCAGCAGACAGAACACTGAGCTTACAACACATGAATACATTTGATTTTCACCTATATATTCAAAGCAAGATTTTTTCTTTTCCTCTTTTAGAATGGCCTTAAAAGAGGGGCAACATTACTATATGACAAGATGGCTCCACAATACCTTCTTGATATAGAAGAGCAGCAGGAGCTTGACAATCTGAATTACAGGCAAAAGAGGGGTGAAGAGAACACCCAACCTGAAAAAGAGAAACCATCGGTTTAGATTATACATATTAGGTCCATTTGTGCTTTAATCCCAGATGTAATTTAAAAACAGCATGAATCATCTGCTCTATTCATCTCATATGGCAGTATGCATAAACACTCAGTGGTTTGAAATTTTTTCAACTTTCCTGTTGGATAAATTAGGGGTGCCCACTCTCCCCATTATTATTTGCTATAGCTATTGAACCACTATCGATCACTCTGAAGGCAAAGAAAGGATTGAGGGGGATTCTGACGTGGGGCACTAAGCATGGGTTTTCACTATATACTGACAATCCCCTCTTGTAAGTGATCCTTTACTTAGTATCCATCATATTATTTCAATTTTGAAATCTTTCAGCGTGGTTTAAGCATACAAATTAAATATCCACAAAAGTGAGTGTTTTCCTGTGAACCAATTGACTAGCGATAACATTATGGTCCGTACCCTTCAGGCTGTCTAATGCAGGATTTAAAAAACTAGGCATTCAAATCACAATCTATTATTATTATTATTATTATTATTACATATTCCATTCCCATATTACGGGAGAAAAACTTCACAACCCACATAACCACAGTCAAGGGCAATTTACATAGCTGGAGTTTCTTACCACTGTCCCTGATGGGAAGAATACAGAAAGTAAAAGTGAACATATTACCTAAATAGCCATACATCTTTCGGTGTCAGGCTACCTTCTTGTTCATTTCTTTTTTACCACTATTGACAGTATAATTTCTTCATTAATCTAGACAAGTAAATATCTAAGAACTGGTTGAACATTACTGCAGAAAAACCGGTCCCTGGGTGGACTTGGATAGCCCCGCCTTTTAAGCTACTATTGAGCCACTTATGCCCACAAGCTCATGCTCTGGTTCAATTCAACTCATAGCAGCTGGTGTAATATTGAGGCAAAGTCATGCAGCTCTTCTTCACTCCCAGCTCTTGCGTGTAGTGCCTTATCCCTTTCCCCCTCACAAGTCACCTCTAATTCTATCGTAATAGGTAGCTTGAAGATCTGGTTTAGCTCAGGCATAATTTTGGTTCCCTCCCCCAAGCGACTACAGTGTGTAACAAGAACTTGTTTATGCCAGCCAAGCTAGATCCTCAGTATTCCTCATAAGAAAGGAAAGGTCTCCTCTGTCTGGGAGATTTGGATATAGATAGTCTATTTGTAGATTTGGATTAACTGCATGTAGCCTTTAACTTAGATCTTTCTAATTTCTTCAGATACCTTCAGCTATGAAATTTAGGTAAAGCTTAGACCCCCTCCCCTCAAACAGCTTAGAATTGATAATCAAAGCAGGAAACTTACCTAAGGGCCATGTCTCCTATTTCTATGACCTTTTAACCCCAGCGGATGATTCAGTCATTAATAAAATTAGAATTTGCTGGGAAAGAGAACTGCAGACTGAATTTTCAGATGACTTCTGGAAAAAGGCTCTAGAAGCCATCAACTCCTCCACTACTTGTGCTAGGCTCAGTCTCATACAGTTCAAAATAGTTCATAGACTCCATTATAGTAAGGCTAAGCTTGGCAAACTTTACCAACAAAAAGTGGAGGAAAATTGTGAAAGATGCTAGCCCCCTTGCAATTTGACTCATATGTTCTGGTCATGTCGCAAACTAACTGACTTCTTGCATTCATTTTTCAACATGATTTCAGAAGTTTTGAAGTTGAGAATCTGTCCATCTCCTCACATTTGCACATTACACAAGACACCCAGATGGAATCACTTACAACAGGTATCCAATCTAATGTTATTTCCTTTATCTCTTGAAATGCCCATAGGAAAATCCTCATTCTTTGTAAATCCTCTCAACCACTCTCTATTGAAAGGTGGCTTTAGGACATTTTGTTCTACTAAACTGGAAAAAATAAGGTTTGCACCGAGAGGCTCCTCTGATAGGTTTCATTCTCACTGGAAGGCATTGATTGAATATGTTGACTGCCTCCTTCCTGGTGAGGTTGCACTGTAGGATTTGTGCTTGGCCTGCCTGGGGTGAATGAGTACCTTGTGGCTTGCCCAGTACATCCACAGCCAGTTGTTTCCCAATCTCATGAAGCCCCAAAAGAACACTAAAATGGCTCAGATGCTAGTACAGTTTCTATTTCATTTACTTCTTTATTTTATCTTTAGTTCATGTTTTTACTAATCTATTTTTAGTTTTTTTTTGTTTGCTTGTTCATGTTTATATTTAACCTATTGTAATGAAGTTTAATTCTGTTGTGAGAAAGAGTCTGTGGGATAGACTAAGAGTAGATACAGGGAGAGCAGGATCTGGGTGAATGGAATTTGGAGATGTTAAGATGTTTTAGAAAAACAGAATCTTGCAATTACAACGTTCCATTTGATTTCTTTTCTTTGAAAAAAAAATGGAAAAAAGGAAAGAAAAGAAAAAAAGAGAAAAATGTGTATGGATGTGTTAACATGCAAAAAAGTGAATATTTTACCAAGCTAATGTCTGTCCATAGATGAGTTCCAGGACGTTCCTGGCAATGTCAAACACCGGCTTTCTCCTTCTCTTTAATGCCTTCTCCGAAAACAACCTGCAAACAGGAAGTATGAATGGAGAATCAGTAAAGGAGGGGTCCTGAGAGAAGGCAAAGAAGGAGGAATAATGATGCAGTCAAACAGATAAATACTATGATAGAGAAAAAAAAACATGGCTAGAGGGGAAGAACTAATCCAAGAAAGCATTAATAATCAATACACATGCTAATCTTAGAACATTTGTATACCTTTAAAGTTGTGGGAGTTAATTCCTGTCCTAGAGAAACCAGATGGTGTACAAGAAAGCTTGTGAATTACCCACCTCCAGAGAAACTCCCCAAAAAAGGTGTCCAGTACAGTAAAGATGAAGTCCATGAGCAGAAAGCGATAAAGTTCCTGTCCGACAAAACTCTCCCAACACTGAAGGCCAAATAATTGAAACACGGAGCACACAACAAATTCAAATGACTAAAATATTTAAATGTATATCTTGAATATATGTGTTATAGAGAAAACTCATCAATAGATCTAAAATAAGTATAAAGTATAGAAAGTATTTGAAAGAGAAGAGGTTAAAAAACATACAAATTAAAAGTCTGTAAAAGGTAAACCCCCCCCCAAAAAATAAAATTGGGAGTAATAATTGCATATAATCATCAATGTTACCTGCAGGCCAATACTCTCTGGTTTAACAGCCACTTTACCCAGCCAGCCGTAGCAAAGCACTCCGAGCACACTCACTTTTAGCATCAAGTTTCTGGGGTAGATAGATGAAAAGCAATAGTGATTATATATATATATCCCAAAATTGGCAGACCCAATTATGTGCAACTCTACCATCTATAAAGGAAATGTAGTTGCAGCCTTTCTACCTGGAGATGGCGACATGCGTGCGTAAGCTCGGCGAGTCATACTCTTCCATCCATGCTGCCAAATTGAACAGACCAGGCAGCAGTAGGTTGATGAGGGACACCACCACAGGGACAGCCAGCAAGCTGGCTTCTTTTAACAAGGGTTCTTTAGTGGTTTTCTGCATCCTGTCCTGGAGGTCCTGATGGGGGAGGGGGTAAAACAAGGAGGGATTTGCAGGGATTTCAAGAGTAAAACAGAGGTGAATAAGATGGAGAAAGACGAAAGATATGAATGACTACACATATGCTGCCCCTTTCCCATGATTCACCATTTTATATATCACAAAAAGCCGTGAGATGCCTGGTTTCAGGTTGGAATGCCCCATTTTCAAGTTAAATGTCCAGGTTTGGCTTATGGGGTCAGATGGACGATGCAAACATCTGCTCTGAATAGATCGACCTTGACTGGCATTTGGCCACTGTTTACATGAAAGCTGTAGTTTCTAATAAATTATGAAAACTACACTGCATGTCCCTCTTTATCTAACCTAACATGACATTGCACTATTGCCATTGGCTCATCTCATCAGAATTCTGTGTTTGTCTTGGATGAGCTTGACATTCACATTTTGAAAAATTATCAATGGTAATGATGCAAGAAAACTGAGAAATTAACTGTCAAGTTCCCTTTTTAATAAGACCTAGATGGATTTTAGACAATATCAGCCAGACTCTCTTTTTCCATGGTGAATTAGTTGATACAAATTTGCCCCCCCCCTTTTTTTCCCAAGGGAGGCGAAGTCATTACAAGCCCAACTATGCCTCTGATTAGCTTACCCTGATATTCTACTCTACCAATCTTACTCCTCATGTCTGAACTCAAGGGTGCTCACAGGACATTTTTAAAAGACCAAGTCAGGTCTAAAATCTTTGAGCTAGAGTCCAAGTCAAGTCTCAAGTCTTTGAGGGGAAAACCCAAAACAACTCTCAAGTCTATTATGGCTGCAATGGGCATTCTACCACTGGCTATTTGCCATCTAGTCTGCTTAGAACACTGTACAGCTATATCTTTTATATCACATGCTGAAATGTTCTTGACCAAGTCACTGAACCCCTAACTGCTTCCCGGGTCCTGGAGCTGCTCACTGCATCTATATATTAGGATGGGTTAAAAGCAGAGGACAACTTTCATTGTAGGAATACCATGAGCATTTTAAGTAGTTATCCCTCTGATGAATTCAAAGCATGACAAAAAGTTGAATCAGTTCATCTAGACACAACGGTTTACTAAATATTTTATAAAACGATGTGTTCAGATGAACTGATTCAACTTGGTTGTGAATTCCTTACATGGATTATTGAACATGTATAAAGACAATTTAAAGCATGTTCTGTATTCTGTCTTATAAACTCTAACTACAATAACTATGCAAAGGGTAAAACTGAGAAATGATGCATTTAAAGTGTTTTAGCTGACCAGCCAAATGGTATATGTATATAAGTGATGTTGTTTTATTTGTACATGTATTCACAAAGTCATTTTCACATATAAAAACCATGACGGCTGAATTGAGCTTTGACCCTAAATGCAAAATACTATTGATGCAAAATTATCTAAAATATACTGCAATTACACAAACTGATGATATTAAAACATGAATTGTTTGCTCCAATGCCAATTTTCACATATACATCTGGCATATGTGAAAATTGGCACCTTTCTTTTTGTGACAAAATGATTCATTGCATGAAAGTAAACTCATTATGGAATATCATCGGCGTTATTGGCTAAAGTTTCCCCTAAAAGCCAAGCATACTCCTGTCAGTCCAAATATCCACAGTCACAGATGCAGTGTCCATTTTTTCTCGTTTGAATTTTATCTTGGACTCTATCTAACTTCTATATCACTCGGATGACTGGTTAGGGTGCTTCGACTTACTGGGCAGTATAGTATCTCCTCTACCACTCACATGAAATTATTGAGGGTAGGCTTTTCAATCAATGAAAGAGGCATGCTGCATGAAATGACAAGGTCCTGTATTATGGATTCAGTAATAGCCTTCTGTCTGGGATGCCCCTGACTGCATACTTGCACACCTCTCGTCTGAGTCGAGAAAGAATCATTCCTGCTTTGTCCATCTACACTGACCAGTTTTTTGGCTTGTTGAATTCAGTAAACCTGTAGATGAGCAACATGGAAAGTGAATTAGGTTGCTTATTATATTACTAAGATCTGGATGATATAACTTATACTTTTTAATTATACATACTTATACATTCCTCTGACCTCTTAAACATAGTGTAATGGTAACCTAATAGACCCTTTAACATTATGTGGTCAACAATACACCTGTAACCTCCTGTAACCAATGTTAATAATTGACCTGGTCTTTCTCTCGTTTTAACACTAATGGGACTGTGATAGTTTAGCAGTAGACCACATGTGTCAGGAAATGACGAGCCAAGCGTCACAGGTTCGATCCCACTGCGGGGCATCAGGAAAGGCACACTCCATCAAGGTCTCTGTCCATCCCCACAATGCGGGGACTAATTGTGACATGTAAAAATGGTCCGAGTCCATTTTCTCTAGCTTTGGGATTAACGGGCAGAGGGTAGCAGCGGAATGTACATAATTAAGTTACCTGACCATTTTTATGGTTATGGCAAAGCCAATACTCTATGTGAACAAGTGCGTCAAGCAAAAAAAAAAAAAAAAGCTCATTTTTAAGTATATTCACCAAGGGGTGCCCCAGTCACTCACCAGGTGACTTCTTCAGTCTGAGCTGAAAACAAACATCCCCCCCCTTATAAACAGTACCTTGATGCCACACAACAATAGGCTGGTTTCATATGTAAGTTGGGTGATCAACTCCACATTCAGTGGCAATGAGCACCATTCACAAAGGATTGTGGAATATTTGCAATCACGGCATTGTAAGACGCCGACAGATGTACTCTCAGGCCACCGCCCATATTCAAAGACGGTCATTCCCTCTTTACATAAATGGCCTCCTTCACCCCCCTTTCAAACCAGCGTTCCTCCCTATCAAGGATGTGAACATCATCATCTTGAATGAGTGGCCACTAGCCTGTAGATGGGTGTAGACCACAGAGTCCTGACCTGACGTGTTGGCTCTCCTATGCTGCGCCGTCCTCTTAGCTAGCGTCCGTTTGGTCTCCCCGATATACAAGTCACTGCAGTCCTCCTGGCATTTAACAGCATTCACTACATTACTCTGTTTGTGCCGGGGGACCCGATCCTTGGGGTGGAGCAACTTTTGCCGCAGTGTGTTCAGGGCGCGATGTTTTGAAAATACGCATCTCAACTGTTCCGACACTCCCGCCACATACGGAATCACTACCGGTCTGCGCTTTGGCTGTTGTATTTCGCAACTTTTTGGGGGGGCCTTGTGCAAAGTTCTTATAGCCATGGGTTGCAACAAATGGCACAGTAGTAGGTGTGTTCACCATGGTGTCCAGTCACCTGTCACCATGCGCACCAGATGGCTAAGATTACATATAATAAGGCAGGGAATGAAATTCAAGTCATAAGGCATTTCATTGATGTTAATACACAAAAAAGATTGTTAAAGAATCCCAAAGCTCAAGTCCAATTTGAGTCTCAAGTCTTTAGAGGATGAGTCTCAATTCAAGTCTCTGTATGTGCAACTTAAGTCTAAGTTTTAAATTCAAGTCCCCATCTCTGCCTGAACCTTAACAACCCAACCAATGAAAATAACAAGTTTTAGCTAATCAGAAGTGAGGAGTCATGACTTTACTAAACTAGAAAAAAATATTAGCCAACCAAAAAGGGGTGATAGGTTTTATAAACCATTTAGTCATTTAAGCAACCTCTCCCAAGATGAAGAAAGAAGTTGATTACACTCAAATGTGTGCAATCAACTGTAAAACCTCAAGGTTAAGACTAGTCCATTAGGTTGAAGAATATTGGGTGTTATCTTTACAATTTTTAACACACCCAAACACTGGAAGCTTTGAATTGACAATGATCAAAATACCATGTTCATCATTCAAAATGGCTTAAACACAGCCCAATAAAGTGAGCCATTTCTTCTCACAATGAAGACTTTAAAAGAAAATGACACTAGTGGATTCTGTAGAGTGTAGAGGTCCGTCTTCATTGTTAAATTTTACTCAGTAACTAAAAAAATAACTTTAGCTGGTTGAACACATCTTCCAGAATCACAGCCAGGTTTTATAAAAATGTTTCACTGTGCGTTTTCCCAACTCCCCGTTCATTACTGTGATCAAATCCAGGTCCATTTTTACATGTCAACATTAGTCACCACATTGTGGAGGTGGACACATACTTAGATGGAGCTTGGAGGATTAAGGCCAGATGCTCTTCCTGACACCCCATGGTGGATTCGAATCAACAACATCTGGCTTGTTAGTTCCCGAAATGTGGGCTCTATCACTGAGGTAAGCGGCCCTTATTGCTGTGATTAAATCCAAAGTGTTAAATAGTTGGTCTAAACTGGCCCTATGCTTGCTCACTGCAAGTGGCTTTCAAGTGGGAGTGCCACGGTCAACCATTTGTACCCCTAAACCAAAACTTGTACGTATGTAGGTGCACCTGGACAGTGTCTGACTTTGTCAGATTCGAAATCCTGAAAATCAAGTCATTTACCAGACACGTCAATCCATAAATTAAGCAGCTTGAGTGCTCAGTGCTTCATTCTACTGCAGGGATTTATATCCGAGATGACAATGGAGCGATTATCTCTAACTACCAGATTACAATTCTGTCCTCACCTCATGCATTTGTTCAGAGAAGAAGTAAATAACGGTCACACAGGCTACCGTGCTGCCTATGCAAATAACCCAGGCTAGACCGTGGACAGTCAACCTCCACAGCCTCTGGCACACTGACTTTTGGACGTCCTTATGATTTACTTCTGCCAGCAGCTCCTAGAGAAGGAGAAGACATATGAGGGGAGAGAGAGAGAGAGAGAGAGAGAGAGAGAGAGAGAGAAGAGAGAGAAGAGAGAGATAGTGAATACTTAGCAGGATGAGACAGAGAAAAGAAGACAATGAAAGGCAACAATATCACTTCCCTATGACACTGGTGAATATCCAGGAAATAGACATTGAGATGGTAAGATCTTACAAGCACCTGGGTGTTCACCTTAACAATAAAATGGACTGGACTGATCACTCAAGAGCACTTTACAAGAAAGGCCAGAGCAGACTGTATATGCTTTAGGGACTGAGGTCCTTTGGAGTGCAGGGGGCACTCCTCAAGACATGTTATAACATGGTGGTGGCACCAGCCATCATCTATGGAGTGGGCTATTGGGGCAGCAGCGTCTCAGCTGCGGATAGGAAGAGACTTGATGAACTGGTCAAGAGAGCTAACTCTATCTTGGGATGCCCTCTCAACACTGTGGAGGTAATGGGACAAGGGAGGATGATGGTTAAGTTGTCATCCATGATGGATAATGGTTCTCACCCCATGGAGGACTACATTGCTGCACAAAAGAGCTCCTTTAGTGGTGGGTTAATCCATCCAAGGTGTTTGAAGGAGGGTTTCTGCAGGTATTTTCTTGCTGCAGCCGTCAGACTACATAATCAGCACTGCTCCCCCAATAGACCAAATCCAATAAATGTACGACTGGATCACATAACATTTTATTTTTTTCTGTTCATACAGTATATAGTGTTCATATTTCCCCCTTTTTTTGAATTACTGTTATATATCATGCTTTAGATTTGATGCCTCTCTTACTGTGCTTTCCACTTTGCTGCTGTAACAGTGTAAATTCCCCCTGTGGGACTAATAGCGGAATATCTTATCTTAAAGAAATAACAAGGAGGGAGCAATCAACAGGGAAAAGAATGTGATAGTTCATCACATTCCTGTCCACCAATTAGGTCTCAAACAACAAGGGAGAGATAGAGAGAGAGAGGAGAGATTGAATGTGATTTCTCCCCATGTACAAAATTATTTCTTTGTGCGTGTGCGTATACTTATACAGCCACATTTTCGACAAACAATTTGAGTTTTAACCATAAAGGCCTTTATATATTGGGACAGTTTTTTCATGTGATTAAATTGTCTATCAATATTTTTCAAGCTGTTGGTTTTTTCATGACCATTTTCACGCAGAACATGAACATTACATGATGAAAAAGAAATGTCATGTGATTTTTTTAAATAATGTAAGGTAGACTTTCTATGTTTTCACACTGCAAGTAAAGGTATCAGCCAATCATGTTATGCGAAATGGATGTCACGACAACTCCTAATAACAATGGCAGACCTGTTGATTTTTTTCTGTCATTACTCTACATTTTATTCCAAGGGACACAAGAATTATAAAGACAATGAAATGAATAAGAAACTTTTTGAGGAGCATTGGCAAATAAGTAGGGTATTAGGATAGTGAGTAGCTTACTATGTAGTTTACTGTTGGATATAGCAGAGTTAGTAGCAAGGTGGGGGCGGGGTAGCTCAGTGGTAGAGTGGACACTTTGGGAAATGATGAGCCAGATGTTATGGATTTGAACCCACCGCCGGGCATCAGGAAGGATATCCAGCCTTAATCCCATCTAAGCCTGTGTCCATTTTCCTCAATGTGGGTACTAGCCGTGAGAAGTAAAAATGGACCTCTTCCTAGTTGGTAGCAAGAAACCCTTGACAATCCTGTCAAGGGTTGAATCTTTTAGGTTGAAAAACAGGAGGGTCTTGAGGAATAGGAAGTATGAGAGGACCCCGGTGCCAAAACGCCCGCTCGCTCTCTTGAGTGGCACCTGCCACAGCTGAAGGGAGTGCAGGAAAGACAATCCTTGACAATCCACAACTACTTGCAGCCCAATGGAATAGAGAAAGTGTGCCTGGCAGGGGTTGGACTCAGAACAGGTGGGGGTCCCCTACAACCCCAATGGGAAGAGGAGGTGATCTCCATGCACCACATATCTGTACCTGAACCCACCAGGTTGAGTCTCTCTAGTGTTGTGTGAATGATCACAAATTCCAATCACTGCAGGTATTAATAGTTTTTGATGGAAGATATTTGTTGGTGACCATTTTTCACTTTTTGCATCATTTGTTCATCACGTGCCTGGTGTGTAAAGGCCATAAGTAACATTTTTGCAAAGTGAGGAATGTTGATTTGTTATCAATCAAAGGGCTATTTTAGGGTAAAGAATTAAATTAAGCATGTGGGTTAGAATCAGGATAAAGTTAAAGTAAAGGTTAAGCATTTAGTTCTGATGGTAAAGGCTACATATAAAAAACAAAAAAACAAAAGGGGGGTACCTTGAGCTGGGTGCAGATGTTCCCGGACATGAGCTTGACAGAAGTCTTTTTGATGACTTTAAAGTCCCAGGAGCAGAAGACTTTCATGGCCAACATACCATGGGACTGCTGAATACGGAAACTCTGGCCGAAGGAATGTGACATACTGTTGAGAGAAGGTATGAGTACATGAACCCAAAAAAATAAAGTCAGAAACATGTCGGAGCATAAGGATGGAACAATCAATGTGCTATTTTAAATCTTTAAGTCTACGTGTATGTGTTTAGCAAATAGATTATCACAATTACAATGTTCTTCAAACTATTTTCCTCACTTGTACACTGTATACCACATTGCAGGCATGTACTTTCTTAAACTTCAACAAATAAAGACTTATCAATTATGGAAACACAGAGGCCACATACATAAACACAAACACACCCATTCTCCTGTTTTTCTATCTAGCTTCCCGTCTGTACCTGTACACAAGGATGATGCATGTGAAGAAGAATGCCATTCCGATAGTGAAGAAATATGCCAGTGGCATATTGTAGGACAGATGTGGTGACATACAATCTGACTCTGTGGTGTTGAGCACAGTGGGCTTCTGCTCTTGGCCACCACCACTACAGCTCTTGTAGAGGGTGAAGTTACTGTAGTAGCCATAGTACATCACAGAGTTTGAGAAGTAGCCCTAAAATAGGAAGAGGGAGAGATTAGCTGTTTGTCCGACTTCATTGCTTTGGGTTAGTCCTAATCTAATCTAGAATACTTCTAGAAGATTATATTAGATATATGTAGCCCATCCATGCACTTAAAAGGTGGGCAGACAAGCAATGATGCAACTCTTTTTCCCCCCACAGGCCACTAGTACAAGGACAAATTTAGAATATTTCATTTTAGCCACCCGAATTAGAGTACATATTTCCTCTTTACTTGGTAGGGTGGCAGAGGTCCGTTTTGCATGTTACGATTAGTCCACATGTTGTGGGGGTGGACACAACATGGAGCATGGGAGATTAAAGGCTGGATACCCTTCCTGATATCCCATGGTAGGTTTGAACCTGCAGCCCCTGTTTCGTTTAATTGGTAAAGTGCCTTGGCCTTTTTGTCCTCCCTCAGTTTTAAGTCAAATACATTAGCGCTGCGAGAGAGCGTCTTATAAGCCTTCAATGTTTTAAGATGCTAAATCTCTTAACATTTTTGTTCAAGAACCACATTTTCACTTTTTGAGGCATTTTTTTGAATAGAAATGTACAAATAGAGGAGGAAGATGATGAAATCCCTCAACACACCAACTACACCTATCTATGCCATTAACCCAAAGTCTACCATTTAGTTAGCATACATTTACAGAACTCCAGATCTCTAAAGCAGGCAATGCAGCTGCAACTAAACTTATTTAAGCAACAACTTAATGATTTGCTTTGGTTTCAACAATAGTTTTCCATCACTTCAATTGAATCCCACTGTGTGGATTTTTTTTAAACAATGAGTTAAATCATGAACTTCAGGGCTATGGTTTGCAAATACATGTTCAGGTGCCACCAGTACCTCTAGTTTTCTTCTCAGTCAAACTGTTAATTACATTCAACTGTCATACCAGGTGTTAATGCTCCTTGGCTGTGTCTGAAATCACATGCTATATTTGTACGCTATCTTCCGGCATAATATTAGTATGTGGATGAAAAGTAAGATGCCTTTTTGCACACACTACATTATCATAGGGCAGCTTACTTCCTGTTCTTTTCAGCCATTTGCAAGTTGATGGCAACAAACTACATATAAACTTTTAACCAATATGGCAACTGGTGTCTTATTTTTATGTAAAATAACCATTGATTTCAATTATTTTCTGCTTAGCATTGGAAAAATTAATAAGTTTAAACAGTTCGACCTTCAGCTGTTTGGGCTTGAACTGCCCTCTGCCATTGTTGACCTGAGGCTATTACAATGCAATGTGAGACTGCTCGAGCATTCGCCGTGACCAGTGTTTGCCAACTTCAATAATGCTCTGGACATAGTAAGACATCTGGGTATTTTTAACATATTATTTAATGCATACTATGTAATACTTCTTTTCAGGCTCAATAATCCAGGTATTCAACAAAGTCAAAATAGATGCGTCGGCTCATAGGTTTAAAACAAAACGGGAGTATGTTTCAACAGTCAGGTGAATGTAGAAACATACTCCCGTTTTGTTTTAAACCTATGTCCGGATGACCTGATGCAACTATTTTGACTATGTAATACTATTTCATGAAATAATGTACTAGAATGCAATTTCAGTTTCAGATTGAGCTGCAGATTAGATGGCTGGATCACAAGATCACAATCACAAAACCAGCACTACTTGAAGCTCCCCAGGACTAGATTGAGAACCAGCTGTGAAATAGGCCATTTAATAATGCATTCGTGTTAGCTCTATGCATACCTCTCCAGTGAGGAGCTCCAGACCAGTGAAATTGACTTGGCTCTGAGGAGGCAGAGTAGGAGGATGAACAGCCTGGGGCAGCACAAGAAAAACACTAGTCACCAGGAACAGGAAGAGGTTGAAAAACAGGAGGGTCTTGAGGAATAGGAAGTATGAGAGGACCCCGGTGCCAAAACGCCCGCTAACTCTCTTGAGTGGCACTTGCCACAGCTGAAGGGAGTGCAGGAAAGATAGCCAGCTGTACCAACTCTGTCTCACAGCCTAGGAAGAGGTTGATGGGGGTTGGGAGTAGACATCAATGACAAGAAAAGGTGAGAGCATTGAAAAAGGCCACTCAAAAGATCTTGTGTTATAAGGTAAAAGATTATATAATAGAAGTTATATTACCATGCACAGTCAATGTATAAACAATATAATTCAAATAATTTTTGCATATGGTGAAATAAGGCATATGTTGCACGGGTTTTCTCTGTAAATGAATGCCATGTTAAGTCTATGGCTCAACTTCCTTTTGAAACAAAACAAAAGCCAATAAAAAAGAGGAAGGATTATTGTAAACCATTGTCTGTTACTGTATAAGGGAAGAGATCTAAAGACTGGATTTTTTTCCATCCTCCATTAAAAATCAACTCCAGATTTAGCAGTCTAGTACCACACAAATTGCCAACATGTGTTTGTGCTCTTTCTTGTGAGTCTCATATCCCGGAGGCCGTAAGTACATTGGCAGCAGCGCAATCACAACAGCTACAAGAAGCAACCATGGACACCAAAAGTACAGCCTCAAAGAGGAATATGACAGAACACTATGCATCAGTGTATGCCTGTGTACACACATACACACATCTAAATGTCTCAGTTCTATCCAATGACCACAAATATACACACACATACACACACACACAGAGAGAGAGAGAGAGAGAGAGAGAGATAATATTGTATATAGTTTTCTCCTTAAAATGGCAATTTTTCACACCATTGAACATAGCTGTAGTTCAAATCCTATCCCATCTAGACTGATACCGATGCTTTGGCCACCCCCTGTATTAGGACTCTACTCAGGTTTCATGCTCTATGGAGTGTCCAATACGTATATCTTAATGAAAATATGAACAGCCACATCTTCTCACAGTTACTGGAACTTAGGCTACATTCTAGGGATGGAAAAATAGAACTAAAGTAGAATGGAGGACTAGGTCAAAGGTTACTCACAATGATGATGTAATACTTGAGTTGACTGCAACAGGGGATCTGACTGCGAGAGAATGACTGCTTGCCTTTTCGTAATGCTAAGCTCCTAGAGAGGGAGGGAGAGAGAGAGAGAGAGAGAGAGAGAGAGAGAGAGAGAGAGAGAGAGAGAGAGAGAGAGATGTTTAGAGCTGTGTGCCTGGAAATGTTTCCTGTCCTCCGTCATGAGTTTTGAATGACGCAAATTCAAAGGATCTGGCTCGGAGGATATGTGCAGTACATCATACTTAGAATTGGAGGTCAGGTGGATGATGCTGGGTGAAGACATTCTTCAAGCCCGGCAGTTTCATGCAGCTCACTTACACTTCTCAAAGACTCTGCTGCATATGGATCATAGAACTTGGAGATACCAAGTCTTGCTCAGAAACAGAACTCGTGAGAGGTCATTTAACAAATTTCATGGCTGGGAAATTTTTTGGGACCGACTCGTCCCATTTTGCAATGGCTTTCTCAGATATCCTGTAGCATTTGATTCTAGAGGAAATTTATAAAGTCCCTCTTGTGTTTTAAAGTCAGTACCTTTTTGGACTGCTGTATCCGGAATATGTTTTACGGCCTCACCCATCCTACCAAGAGCCCCTCTCCCATGCAATTTCTCACTGAAGTTCTAACTGACCCCTTGGAAGCCACACAGAAAAGGCACTGTGCTGAATAGATAAAAGTTTTTCTTGTTCCTATATTGGGTCACTGGTCTATCGCTAATGGTATGTAGAGTACAAGGTGATATGATACAGTTGCGTTAGGCATCCCTCAGTGCAGACTTCACGTGACCTCATACACTACGTTCATCATGGTAGTGAGAGGCAGAGAGTGGCATAAAGCTGTGCATAACTGAACACCAGAAAATAATTCCAAATGCTAAGTTCCTTTGTTACATCTTTAATCAATGTCACAAACTACTGATATTAACAAAACTAGCCTCATAAAAATGATTATAATAGGAGTCAAATGTTGTAACCAGTTTCACCATTTGACTTTCAAAATCAAATTCGACAGGCAATCACTGGGGACACCTATTTAAAAGCATGACTTTGGTCTTAATATTTCAAACATACGTTTCGATTTAAATACTGATTTTAATAATGACAATGAGTTATATTCCTGTTTACGTGTTTTTTGAGACAAACTGTTTCCCAAACCACTCCAGTATCAATGAATAAGTAGTTTATTTCCTGCTCCCTGGCATGTATCTACAATTCCTAATGCCAGCAAGCCGTAGTTGTTTATTACTCCCCAAACCTGAACATCTAAACATCTAACTGAACAGACATGGCCTGGTTGTTGCTGAAACGCTTACTCACAGTAATGGCATGCTGAATTCTGCAGTACAGCATGCCAATCATTCTTAATGTGTTCCATGCACTGCAAAATTATTCAGAGTAATACACTCTTGGGAATTTTGTATCAATGTTGGAACCAAGACAGCTGCTTTTCCCAACAAACGAATGGAGGGTGGATCTCTTCACTCCTAACTGTGTTGTGCTGCAGCAATAAAGCTGATATTTGACAACAAGCTCGGTCATGTTCAGCGGCGGTTTCCTGTTGCAGTGTAAAATGTGAAGTGAAACTCAAGACCTCAGTATTATGCAATGATTTGTTTTGCTCGATGGATTGAGTCCACCCACTCACTCTTGCAAAACACCTCTTCCCCCGCTGAACTGAGGTAGACTTTCTAATTTGATCTGAGTTGTGCGCATGTGATGAATGTTTCTGTGACTTATCACGCAGGTCTTATCCATTCCTGATTCTTTCTCTGTTCTGCGTGTGTCACTCAGCTCGGCATATGACAAGAAAATCCCACAGAAGATAGCGGTGAAGAAGTTGTCAAGGCCCTTCCAGTCAAACATCCACGCAAAGAGGACCTACAGGGAGCTGCGGCTGCTCAAACACATGAAGCATGAGAATGTAAGTCAGCCAAGGCATATCTCTCAACCCCTGATTGCAGCAGGTTCACCACCTCCTGTACTCTCCATTGGCTTTGTGATTTTTCGTATTCAGATGTACACACTAACTCATCAAAAAAACCAACAAACATATTCAGGTCTGAGCCTCTTCTAATATTTAACATTTCTGGAAGCTTTA
Source organism: Regalecus glesne (assembly GCA_900302585.1). Taxonomy (NCBI): domain Eukaryota; kingdom Metazoa; phylum Chordata; class Actinopteri; order Lampriformes; family Regalecidae; genus Regalecus; species Regalecus glesne. The sequence goes on along the minus strand of OMLC01096904.1, from coordinate 18,886 downwards.
GTGACATATTTTACATCACCAAGAATTTGCCAGGGTGAGCCAGAGACTGCAACCAAGTCTCATGTTCATCTTATGTTCATCCTTTTCCACTGCTCATTGTAGTATACTGCATGTGCATGTGCGTTGCCCATGTTGGCTATTCAGTAAGGAGTAGGCCCACATAGAATCTGAGCCCGCAGAACACTGCTGGGAGCTCAGCAGAAAGAGAACACAAACCAACACCTCTCACAATCATTTGTTTTATGTTTTTACCTGGCGCTACAAGAGAATGATGAGACAAAAGAAGTGAGACAAATAAACTTGCTTTGCTTGCTGGTAGTCTAATGATGAAATCCCTCCTCATCAATGGTGTAACACGCAATGAGGTGTTTATAGTGCCACAGGGGGTGGACGGTCCTCAGTGGCACTGTCTCCGCCATGACAGGTTGGTCCTGGTGGCAAGGGCTTATGCCCAGGATGACTAGTCAGTCATCATGAGTAGAGGGGGCTGCCAGAAAATGTAGACTATCAAAAAAACGCCTAACATGTGGGACCAAACACCCCTCTTCTCTCTCAGGGTGTGCTGCCCTAGCGTTTGTTGCAATAGATTCCCCACAAAGAAGTGGAGTAGTGGTTGGCCATGAACAGCCTCAGGGACTGCTGCATCTCCAGGGTCCCCTACCAAGTTATCCTTAGGCTGCAAGGCACCAAGTTATTGTGTATGAACACAAGGAGGCCTGGCAGAGGGTTTGGCAAATGAGAGGGTATGTAATGGCAGGGGAAGAGTTATGTACTGGGCTGCTTCCTTGTTCACCAAAAGGACTAGCCAGTGGCACTAAGCTATGAGTTAGAGGTTAGAAAGCAAGAAGCAAGTATGCATCTTCCCTCCAACTACTACACTAATGCATTGCATCACCCTGTGTGAGTTGCATGTGTACACACACACACACAAACACACACAGACACACACAGACACACAATTGTATTCCATAAGTTGCTTAAATGAAATGAATGTCTGCTTCAGCAATATTAGTTTTTTGTGAAATTATTTATCGAGGCTACTTTTACTATCAGCTATTTAAATGTACATAGTGTATCGATTGTCTTTACATGTTACAATTATTCTTATCATCAAAAAAAAAATGTTTCAAATACTCTAAACTTCATGGGCATTGTGTTGCCCCTCTCAATGTTCACAAATACTGAAGTACTGGGATTTATTAAAGACCTTTTAAGTTTCTAGAATTCTGTTTCACATCCACAACGCAAAAAGATCCATCCTGTAGAATTACACAGATTTCCATCAAGAAGAGGTGCAGAAAACCTTTTTTCAAAAATTGCAGCAGATTCCATTCGGGTCCTGTAATGGGTCTAGTTTGTATGCTGCTGAAGGAAATACCCTATTCTTTAGAAATGCCCCCTGGGACTTAACTAAGGTTATTCTGACCCTCATTGGGTTGGAGTTAACGGTCTGAATTCCCAGAATTTTACAACTTCCCCTGAAGACCAGTATTATCATTGCTGCTATTATTAAGCTTAGTGCACCAATATTAATGTGTAATAAGCCTAGCTGCTTGTAAAACTGGAGCAAAGTTTTGGTTAGACCTTAGCTATGAATCTTGAATCCAGATGTTTATTGGACATGTGCAAGAATACAATACTTCTTGTGTTGACACCATGAGCATATCTGCTCCCGGAGATAGTTTCTATTTATCACCGTGTTTGGATGTTCACTTGTCATGGAAGGGTATTGTTTGTAATCTCCTACTCCTCTGAGCTCAAGCTTTGATGAAGGGCTTCTATGTGTGGATGTGTGTAAGTCAAGAGTTTGATGGTGTTTACAAGTGTGTGAGCAAGTTTGGAAATGTCTGTATAGCACTTGTGTACACCTAGTGTTGTACAAATACCAGGGGAACTCATTTTGCTTGTTTACAAGTGCAGAAGAATGAGGGCAAGTGAAGAGCTTTTCACTTTTACATCACATCATTTATCTATAGAAACCAGAGGAAGTACCAACTCTTTTACACGAGTGCCTTGTTGACACAATCTACTTTTAAGACCACATTTAGAATATTTTGTATATAAAAGAGGAACTTTGGATGACATTTAGGGTGAGTCAGGGGCGGCATAGCTCAGTGGGTAGAGCGGTCATCTGGTGATCGGAAGTTTACAGTTCAATCCCCAGACCTGCAGAGAAACATGTCGGAGTGTCCTTGAGCAAGACACTAGCTGCTCTGCCCTGTGGTGGACTGCTGACATGTCAAGAGCATCTCCCTGCCTACCACCCAATGAGTGTTGGGATAGGCTCCAGTTCCCTGCGACCTGACTTCAGTTAAGCGGTTAACAATAGATGGATGGATAGATTTGGGGTAAGCTGTATCGTTAAAAAATGCCAATGATGGAAGTCAATCTTATTCTAAATCACAACTGAAGCTGGTCGTGATGAGGTGTGTATACATGGGCACATGCTCAACACTTTGTTTAGGGGCAGCATAGTTCAGGAGGTAGAGGGTTGTCTACTAATCAGAAGATCTCTGGTTCAATCCCTGGCTCCATCAGAAAATGTGTTAAAGGGTCCTTGAGCAAGACACTAAACCCTGAACTGCTGCCTGGGCACTGCAGCTGCCCACTGCCCCAATACAATAGGATGGGTTCAATACAGGGACCAAATTTCATTTTAAGAACAGAATGACTAAATAAAGGGGCTTTCTTTTTCACAATACTGCCTATCCTGGTTCCTGCTGTGAGTAAAAGGGGAGTTTGTCTATTGTTTGCTGTACCTTTGAATGTCACCTCATTATCGTACAGACATTCTCTCCTCTAGCACATTGTTCAACAAAGTACATCCAATCTGCACTTGTATCCTGTTCTTGCACTTTTTCTCTTAGTACTTGTATAAGTGCTTTTGTTTCCTGCTTGTGCTTTGAGCCAGCAAAATAAGCATTTCATTATAGAATAAGGGTACACTTGCTTTCATAGGACAAACTCAAAACTGGAAGTTTTGGATGTATTCCTGGTGCCTATAGTAGCTGGTTACATCCATTTACCATTTCTTTCTCTTGTCTGACTGGAATTTTTCAGACTAAGTGAAGGTATCACAGTACTTTGTCAATTATACAATTACATAAATGTGTCAACCCCGTAACATTTTAAGGGACCATGTGCAGCTTTTTTACATTAATGTCACCATTTGATGCACTGCACCAGATAATATCTTCAAGTTAATTCATATCTGCAGTCCCTGCATGTCTTTTCTTTATGGTGGGAGGGAACTGGAGCACCCAGAGAAAACCCACGCAGACACAGGGAGAACATGCAAACTCCATACAGAGGGGAGCTGGCCCGAGATTTGAATCAGGACCTACTTGGTGTGAGGAAACAGCCCTAACTGCTGCGCTATGTGCCACCATAAATTGTTTAGCCATTTGCAAAAATAGCCAACTTCCAGACTTGCTGTAGATAATTTTTAGAAATGTATTTATAGTTACACACACACAAAGACCACATTGCTAGGAAATAGTTGTCCAAAACATAAATAACTCCATGTAGTCACGTCCTGCTTCATATAAATAAAATCCAGGTTTCTTTATTGGTTTGACACTTCTCTTTTCTGCAACCCTCAAACTGATCTGGGTCTGCATGCATAAACTCTCTTTATTTAGTAGTAGCCTGTAGATTACATAGGTGGAGTTCAGAGGCTTAAATTTCCCAAGATTATCTTTTCACTGTTGCTAGGAGACAGGCTGGGTTTTGATTTCTAAAAGGCCGAATTAACCAATCAGATGTTTGTTATGGCCCAGGCCAACCAATAATCTGTGAGTTTGTCTCTTGCGTGGGTGGGCTGCTGCTTAGTATCTGCAATACATGTCCACCTCTGTTGCTCTTCGGGGGTGTCTTGGCACCGACTCCTGCTCTCTATCAGACACACACACACACACACACATGTGTCCTTTCAAGCTGTACCTGGTGCTCTTGGTCACGTTTTCTTTCTTTGCAACATCAATTTAAAAAGTCAAATGGAATATAAAATTATCTTATGAATACTTAAATGGACACAAATGGCGTTCATGTTACACCCACTGCCACCGTGCTGTGACTTTATCACGCAGGGGTATTCTATTGTTCTCACACATTGCTTTTGGCACTTATTAGTTCCCCTTGTCTGCATAGGTTTCTTGTTACACTGTCACATACTGGCTTCCTCATTGGGGTACTGAAGGGGTTAAAAATTCCATACCTGGCATGCACGTTCACACGAAATGAAGCTTTTCTGTTAGTTTTGAACCGCAATGTTTACTTAAGATGACTTCAACATTTTTATGGCAGGGGATGATTGTGTATTGTGTATTTTTGTCAATGGATTTGATGAAGAATGTCAACCGTGTCACTCTTGCTGATGTTTTCTGATATTTGACCTATCCATTTGCCCTCAGGTGATTGGTCTATTAGATGTCTTCACACCTGCGACCAATTTAGAGGAGTTCAATGATGTGTAAGTGACACTTGCCCCCCACCATCACCACCTTTCCTCCCTGTTTTGTTCGTTCCCTTTGGCGTCTACTTCCTGGGCGTTCATTTTTCCAACCTCTTTCCCTGCCTGGCTCCTGTTTCACTGTTTTACAGACCTATGTATAGCTTGTGCTTGATTTATCCTCTCGCACAATGAAAGTATTCATTTGAGTCACAGACGAGATGATTACTACAAACACATAGCTATAATTATGTGGTCAAATCATAATCCTTCAGCTCATAACCACGAGTCTACCATGTGACTAGTTTTATTAAGGTATGTGTAGGGTGAACATGCAATGCTGCACACTAGACCTCATCTCCATGGTTACTGACTTCTGGCCGTCTCATGAAGGTGTGTGTTTGTGTGCATAGATGCGTACACCTACCTGTGTACACTCGTACAAAGAAATACTCAGTCAGCGACCTTGAATTTCTCAGCATCCTATGATGTCATCCTCATGTGTGCACAGGCAATAGAATGATGTGATGCAAACACAGACACAACACTGTGGCCTGGTGCTGATGTGTACGGCTAACGTGCCAGTGTCTCGCACTTGCAACAAGTTATGGAAACAGTAACACAGTTGGTTCACTTGTTTCAGTGTTCTCAGCAGAAACAGCTTTGTGAGTGCATATTGGCTGGCCATGCACTCTACTTCTAGAACAGAGAAGTGAGGGCACTGAGAAACTGTAACATGCACATACACATAATGCTTACACTCTCCGTGGCTTACATTAACTAATGTAATTCACTGGACTTCTTAGAGGATGTTGAGATTGGAGATTTAACTTTCAAGCCAGTTAGAGACTTGTGGAATAATACATTTAACAAGGCCATGGCTCCATCCATCTTTTGGTTGCATCATAGTGATCAAATTGTCAACTTTACTTGGACTTCACTTAAAGCTCGCAAAGTGCTTCTCAAGCCAAGGCCCAGAGCAGATACAGTCTGCTCTGGGCCTCGGCTTGAGAAGACTTCAGTCTCCTCTGCTGAGGAGACTGAAGTCTTTTGGAGTGCAAGGGACACACCTCAAGACATTTTCTGACATGGTGGTGGCAGAAGCAGCCATCTTTTATGGAGTGGTTTGCAGAGGCAGCAGCATCTCAGCTGCAGATAGGAGGACACTTAATAAACTAATCAAGAGAGCTAGCTCTGTCCTGGGATGCCCCCTCAACACTGTGGCGGTAGTGGGCTGAAGGAGGATGATGGCTGTCATCCATGATAGAAAATGGATCCCACCACATGCAGGACTCCCTTGCTGCACCCACAGAACTCCGTCAGTGACTGGTTGCTGCATCCAAAGTTTTTGAATGAGTGTTTTCGTAGGTCTTTCCTTCCCGCAGCTGTCAGACTATAACCAGCACTGCTCGCCTAATACACTAAATACACATCAAGACTAATGACTGGATTTCATACCATTCAGTTATCTGCTAAGTCTGTTTTTTCTGTTCATATTGTGTAATATTTCCCCTTGTTTATATTCCTCCTATTTTTTATGTATCTTGAGATTTTATGGCTCTTTTTTTGCCTTCCACTTTGCTGCTGTAGCACCACAAATATCCCTCTGTGAGACCAATGCAAGAATATCTTATCTTACCTTAAGCCAAAATAAAAAAGTAAAAAATTAAATAAAGTTTAATCGGCAGAGTTAAGATTTTGAATTCAAAATGGCTTTGGGTCTTCCAGGTGTTTTCCATTGCCTCAGTTGTATTATTAGTTTTGGCTGTTTGACTTGCAGGTACCTGGTGACTCACTTAATGGGGGCAGACCTTAACAACATCGTCAAGTGTCAGAAGCTCACCGATGACCACGTCCAGTTCCTCATCTATCAGATCCTCAGGGGGTTGAAGGTCAGCTCATTTCTCAGCACTCACGATTCTTTGAGCATACTGAAATCTATCACCAAGCTGCTGGCCTTGTCTAAGCTCTCCACTGTTGTAAAATACTGGTGATGATAAGCGGGTTTACTAGACAAATTTTGCATTGGTAAAGAGGTTCACACTTAAATCAATACAGTTTGCATTTATTTAGCCAGGCTTTTATTCTCTGCCTTCAAAACCATCAAAGTAGTTATTTTTTTCTGAAGAATCAAAGCTTTTATTAATGAAAGTGAAATACATCAATCTGAGTATATGATTTTTGACCATGCAAACTCTTCTAGTAATTCCAGCTCCTTATAAAAGCACACAATTTGCTCTAACATGAGCCATTTCATGCAAGGCTGATTTTCAAAAATGGTTTATTTAAAGCTAGGGTGGGTAGTTTTTTTAATGGTGTAATTTTGCCAAAATTCCACAATAACCTCTCAGCATATTGTAATTCAAGTAGTCTGACACAAAACTAGACTTCTCTACCTCCTCTTGGCTCTGTATTCAGGCTTTAAAAAATATAGCCCAGGACATAAGATTTTAGTAAGTAAGCAAGTTGATTTATATTGCACCTTCCAATGGCACAAGTCACAAACTGCTTCACATTCAAATGAATAAAACAAGGATAAACAACAGATAAAGGTGATTGACTGTCAATAAATGAAGCAAAGATAAATGACAGAAGCATAAAACCCCCCAGAGGAAACATGGATAAAAACCATTTAAAACATGAAATACCACACTAACTATATGCCTGTCTTAACAGATGTTTGTTAGTAGCTTTTTTAAGAGTTCACAGACCTCAGACTTATTGGGAGACCATTGCCAAGCCTTACTGCTGCCGACTGGAAAGCACAATCTCCCTCAAAGTCTCAACACTTGTCCGAAGGGAACTTAGAAGACATTGGTTAGAGGACCTAAGAGTTCAGTTTGTGGTGTAGGGATAAAGATGGTCGTTGATGCAATGCAGAGGCTGACAATGTAAGGCTCGATGGGTAAGCTCAAGATTTATAAATGATGATTATTAGGAAGCCATTCCAAAGAGGTTGGAAGAGGTGTAATGCGTGACCATCTGTTGGATTGTGTTAGAAGCCTGGCAACAGCATCTTTGACTGTAAATGGTCCAAGGAAGATTCATTAAGGCAGGTAAAAAGAGAATTACAATAGTCTAAATGTGATGAGATAGAAGCATGTGGTAGCAACTCCATTTCAGCCCTTGACACAACAGTCCTGTGTTTGGCCATGTTTCTTAAGTGGATGAAACATGATTGAGTCAGCATCCTAATAGGATTTTGTAAACTCATTGATTGGTTAAAAATACACCACTACTAAGCAGATTAGACACAGAAGACAAGGACAAGGCATCAAAGTTATGCCTGATCACAGAGTGAAGTGTATCACAAGCAATAATCAACCTGTTAGTTTTAGCTGAATTTTACTGCAAATAATTATTTTTCATCCAGTTCCTAATGGCATTTTAACAGTTAATTCATTTCAGAAAGTCTATCAAGCTCATCTGATTTGAAGGAGAAATATAACTGGATATCATCAGGGTGCAAATGATGGATGTCGCTGAAATCACTGATCATTTGTCCGATAGGAATGTATATGGAAAATAAGATAGGCCCCAAGATCAATCCCTGGGTGACACCAAATGATAAAGCACCAGTATCTGCCAGTCTCATCTGTGAGCTAGGAGAAGATAGATACAGATATATTTGAATTAATCCCCTCGGGGAAAGTCAGCTTCTGCAATTAAGTGCAGTCCCAGAAATTTGAGTGTAAACAGTGTTGTAAGCTGCACTAAGGTCCAATAAAACCAAAACCAAACACTCTCCAGTATCTCAGTCAATAAAATATCATTTGAAACCTTAAATATGGTCATTTCAGTAGAGTGGAGTTTATGAAAACCAAATTAAAATTTGTCAAATACCCTTTGCAAATGTAGTGCTGCAACAAGTTGCTTTTCAACAACTTTTGAATTATCTTTTAGAAAAGAAAGGAAATTTATAAATAGACCTATAATTATCTGGCAGGTAGGGTTCCAAGTTTAGCCCAACATGAGTCATTTCAGAGAGAGGGTGTTCCTATTGGCTGTACTACAAATGCAGATGCGTACGGATGCGTCCACCCTGCCCCACTGGTTGCTCGGGGTTGTAAACTTAAAAATCAATAAGACCAACTCAAAATGGCATATGAACAAGTATTTGTGTAACTAAGATTTGCAGATTCTTTTTTACATGGATAGATAATCCACTATTAGAATACGAGTTCCATGAGTCTCGCATTGACATTTCCTGTTTTTTCACAAATGCCAGGGGCTGAAGAGCTATGTGAAGGTCATTTGGTGGGAGAGCCTTGGTGGAGCGATATGAGGCAGCAGAGAGGTGGAAGGATTTACATTGGAATGTTTAATGTTGCTCCAGCTGCAGTAGGTAACATTGAACATTCCAGTGCAAATCCTTCCTTCTCCAGTGTCAATATAATGAAAATGCTGAGTGTAATATTACTTTATGTGATATGATTGAGGTGGAAATATAAATATACATTTAAAAAACCTTTTAAAGGAGCTGCTGGGTCAGCGGTAAAATTAACCAGTAACAGAAAATGATATCAAACATGATTGTGGTTAGGATGCTGGATTTTTTTTTCCATTAATGTGCCTTTCACTTTAAAGCATAGATAGAAATGATGTTATTAATGGTTACTAGGTGATACCAGGTACCATGTCCCATGTAATAAAAATGACTTGACAGCTATGATTGTGTTCCAAAATCAAAACAATATATCAAAGCAACAATCAGAGAAGATTTTATGACATGAATTGTTCAACTGGAAAGTCAAGTAATATTTGCACATCTATATATACCTGTCACTTCCCTCTGTTAATGATAAAGATCATAATAATGAAACAATGGCTTACACTTGCATGTCCATTCATTTCCGTTATCGAGGTAGTAAAATATCCAGGAGAGGTCCAGCTCTATTCACTGTACATCAGTTTTCAGTCTGATTACATTTCATCACTTTATCCATATATCCCCGTGGTAGTGCCATGGAGAGTGAACAGCTCAGGCCAGGACTCAGTTGTTTACACCAGGAAAAGATGTCCAGGGAGGATGGATGTTTGACAGAAGAGTCAAAGAGGCTATATATGTTATACTGAAATAATCCTCTCTAAACAGGGGGAGGGTTACGGCATCATTTGTTCACTGCTTACAACACTGCCATAACATCAGAGTACCTCTGTGGTTGCTCCGACATGCCACCCTGGCCCTATCCCAGGAAAGTTGGGCAGAAGGAGCAGTCACAGCCTGGGTCACCTCTCTGGCCCAGTTCAGGGAAACAGGAGAATTGGCTTGGATGAGTGATGTGATAGAGCGAGCCAAAGGAATGCATGCTCTGAATGACTGTCCTAACCCATGTCCGCTTTCAAAAAGAGGTGGGGCAGTATTGCAGAGATGGGTGGTGAGGCTACTTCAGCCAGTGGATGAAGAGTGAAACATCTTCAAACTGAAACATTCAGAGGCTAGATTTAAACCTCGGTTAGATACATGCTTTGTAGATTTTTCTGAAGAGCTGTTATTTGTTAGAAAATCGCGCACATCTATAAAAGTAAATTGTCCAGCACCTGACTTGTATACCTAAACTTGCCTGGACACATGTGGTGCCATGGTAAAATGGAAAATCTTTCAGTTGTCCACTGTGTTCAGATTTTGGAAATGAAGCTTAATTTGTTCCTTTGTTTAGTTTGACAAAATGTCTAATTTGAGGGCATTATTTCCCTGCTTGCCAAGTTGGTTTATATTTTTATTTCTTTTTTCCATTACAGTACATCCATTCAGCAGATATCATCCACAGAGTAAGTCATCCGCCCCTCCACTTGTACATGAAGAATACTGTTGTTTTAGAGACCTGGTCATTGATGAATAGATTTCCATTCAAACCCCTGACTGAGGTCAGGTGCAAGGTTCCACATAACTCGTAATACCAGATAATACCAGATGCATTGTTCTTGTTAGATATATTGCAAAAACACAATTTTATGGATATTGTCAGCTCAATGTAACATTACATGATACGATAACGTACCTGCAACAACTCAGTTGTTACCACACATATTCACTCTCCTTTCTTCTCTGGTCTCTCTCTCCAGGACCTGAAGCCCAGTAACCTGGCTGTGAATGAGGATTGTGAGCTCAAGGTAGGAAAATCCAAACAGTCAATTTAATGAGGCCTCTCATAGAGAAAAGAGTTGTGCAAAGGGATGATGTTTCTTATACACGTGTCCCAGGGTAGGAAATTACACTCGCCTCCTTGTTACAGGCCCAGCGATGAACATTGTCTTTGCAGCACTCATCCTCTAAGATGAGTGGAGAAATCTCCTCCAGTCCCTGGGGTACAAACAAATGATCTCTTAAAAGCATTGGGAAATCATGGTGAAGTAGCTATTCCCATTGAGCTCTCAGTTTGAAACCAAACCACCTTGCAGCATCAGGTTGTGTGCCGTATCACTTTTCCACTCTTACCACATGTTGTGCACAGCTCTTCAAAGAGTGAGTTATCTTATTAATAAATGTCTTTACCATATGTGGATCCTGTTTGGTTTGATTCAAACAAAGCATGGGCCTTTATTCCTTTTCCTGGGCTAGTCATGACAGTGATAACGCTCATGCTGAAATTTGAATCCCTTAAAAAGACAAAAAGCCCATCCCATATTTCTGTGGTATTGCAGGACAGTGTATGCGTTCGTTTAAAGTGCAACTTTACGTTTCAATTTCACACAAGGAAACTGAAAGGTAGCAACATGAAGATTGTGATTTTACTTTGTGTCCATACTCTGGGTAGTGGTTAGCACTCTTGCCTCACAGCAAATAGGTCTTGGGTTAGAATTCCATCCCAAGCTCTTTCTGTGTGGAGTTTGCATGTTCTCCTTGTGTGTGTCTGTGTGGGCATCCTCTGGGTGCTTCAGTTTCCTGCCATCATCAAAAAGACATGTGTGTTAGAGGTAATACTCCTTGCTGTGCCCCGGAGCAAGCCAATAGGAAAACGAACAGGCGTTTGTCTCCGGCCACCGCGGCTGCTCACTGCTCCTATACAATATGATGGGTTGAATGCATAGGACATGCTGTGTTGTATGTGTGTACAATGACAAATGAATGAAGCATCTTTTTTAGATTATCCGCCCAATTTGCTGAGCTGCTGGCTCGTCTTCATCTTACTTAACAGAGTGAAGTTCTGTGAATGTTTTAGGCCAAGTAAATGTTTTTATTGGTCTGCATGAAGGCACAGTGCGGTTTAAGATGTCAAGTCTTCAGTTATATAACAATTGATCAAACCCATTCAATGTGCTGAACTAACAAGTCTGCTGCAAAGGAGAAACGCGTCATGGTAAAATCAAACCAATTACAACACTCCTCGCTAAGCAAGCACATTTTTTGCATTAATCATATGCTGACAATGCTTGAAGTTTGAACTTGACGTGGAGCTGATGATAGCTGATAAAAGCATGTTGTCAATTTCTACACTATATTTTCTCTAGTTCCAACATTTCACTCAATGCAATAGCATAGATCATTCAAAGACACCAAGTTGTGATACATGGGTGATGGACTGAACCAGGATATTTTTGGCCAGTCATAGTGTACTGAAGGTAATTCACAACCTGTGACAAATGAATTTTCTTCCATTTTTCTAACCCTATGTCCTTTTTACTGTTTCTTCAGATTCTAGACTTTGGTTTGGCAAGACACACAGATGACGAGATGACAGGCTATGTAGCCACCCGGTGGTACCGAGCCCCAGAGATCATGCTCAACTGGATGCACTACAACATGACAGGTACATGTATACATATGTGTACACTCGCTATGACATGAATGTGACGTTGCGTTCAGATGGATTTACCATATTGACCCGAATATAGGATGACCTCGACTATAAAGACGACCCCCTCTTTTTTTAAGGGACCATGTGAATCTGTTTACGTTAACGTCACCCTTCGATGCCTCACACTAGATTATAGCTTAAAACTAATTTGCATCTGGAGTCCCTGGATGTCTTTTTTTGTGGTGGGAGGAAACCAGGACACCTGGAGAACATGCAAACGCCACACAGAAAGGACCTAGTACGGGATTTGAAATATGAAATTTAAATCGACAATGATGTTTCACTGCAAAGTTGTATTCTGTTCTAGCCTGTTCATTAAATTGCTTGTTGTGTTTGTTTTGTTTTTTTGTAGTGGATATCTGGTCAGTGGGCTGCATTATGGCTGAACTACTTACAGGACGGACACTATTCCCTGGCACAGACCGTATCCTTCCACCACTGTTGTTGCCACAGAGAGATTAAAAAATATCCCCCTGAGAATCGATCCTTGTAGATCAGTGGTCGGTTTTGAAGAGATAGTAATTGCAGTGTATAAAATGAGGTCTCGTAGAGGATCCACTTCAATTTATGTGCACTTGTTTCCCAGCAGGTTGTCTTGTCAATGTGCCATTAAATTTTCACAATGGCTGCTTGCTATTCATCATCCTCTTTACTGCCTAATTCTTGCACAAATGGCTTCTTTGATGCTGCTGTTACAGCTTTTCAAACCACACAGCAAGTTTGAGATGGTTTGGTCATGTTCAGAGGAGAGATACTGGGTATATTGGGATAAGATTATCCCAAATCTTTATTGTCATTGTGCAAGCACAGAGACATTCTAGAATAATGCTGAACATGGAGCAGCCAGTGAAGAGGAAAAGAGGAAGGGGAAAGAGGAGGTTTATGAACGTGGAGAGGGAGGACATGCAGGTGGCTGGCATGAGAGAGGAAGATACAGGAGCAGGCAAAAGTAGCACTAGTAGTGTAGTACTAGTTCTAGATTAGGTTTCAGGTAAGTCAAAATATCACACATCATACCTTTAAGCGATTCAGTTTTGGACTTGGCCACTGCAATGAACGAGTTAAATTTTTTTGCAGATGAACATTTCAGTCGGTGCCATACTTGGCACATTGTTGACCCGTAAGTGGCATAGCGTCAGTCACATGTTTGATTAGTCAACACCTTGGAGTTTGTTCACCCGTGGCTGCATTGGTGTTAGCATTGAGAGTCTCCTGTGGTTTCTGACTCATAAGCAGTCGAATGTTGTCTCTAATGCTGCCGCATAACACAGTTGACCTTGTTCACACCTACAACACCAAAAGGAAACGCATCTTAATACAAAGCAAAAATCTGATCCTAGTAAATACAAATAGAGAAACACAAGCTCATAGGAAGTCATTAACTCCTACAATGCCAATTGGGCAATGCTTTGTGTTCGTCTGTGTCTACATCTGTGCACACCTTTTCCCCCGTTTTGGATCACTTGTTGGGAAAGCCAGAGTTAAAAAAACAAAAAAACAAAGCTTACCTGGACCTTCAACACTTCTTTTTTCCTGTGATTAGTTTCACCTCTTAATTTCATGATCAATAGCTTGAATAATTCAGTAATATGTATATTTAAGATAGAATAATGGCGATCCAGTGATGTTTAATTTCTTATCAATGCCCTATCGAGCCTATCACAAAACTGGCTTGCTAGCTACAAACATAATGGGTTCTAGAGTGATAATATTTATTAGTCCCCGAGGGGAGATTTGCAGCAAACAACGCAGCAAATTTGAAAACAAAACAGAGGCAAAAAAAAGAGCAATATCAGCAAGAGGAAGTATTCCAGCACCGTGTTGTGACATGTGAAAGCACTATGTGCACTTCATCCATCACAGAATGCAAATCCAGTTTATTAACCACTCTGTGTCATAGTCCTTAGGATTACACTCGATGTGTTCTAGACTGGATGATAACGTGTTATCTTTAAGGTGACTTGAATTCAGATGTATGACAGATAGCTGTATTTGGCATGATTCCTAAGATTGGACAGGTGGGTGTTACTTGTCGACACTGACGTCACCTCTGTTCAGAGCTGATGGGACATTTTGTGACCTTTCTGAGATGCACCGAGCCAGCTTTGCTCAGAGGTTAGAAGCACACCTGTATGTACTTTCAAATATTACCTTGTTCCATGACCTAGAACGGAGGTGCTTACGCACAGGTGACTGCTAATTATAGGTCAAACATGTCTGCTGTAATAGAGGGTACAAAATAACTAGCAGGCACCCTGGTGTCAAACTATCTATTCCCATGTCTGGAGACAGCTGTGTTTTTTGCTAATGGTGTGCATAGAAAGCTGAAATAATAAGTCAAGTAATGATTTTTCCTTAATGTTGCCTACGTCTCTCTTATGAACGCTGTTTTTGTGATTCAGAGCCACAACTGATGATGCATTGAATATATGAAAATATATGTGGGTATAGTCTCGAGGGACTGGATGCCTTTTGCTTCATTAATCAGCACCGCAGACTGTGTAGCTGACCTATTGGACATTTTTCATTTTGAGTATTTCGCTAAAGGCTGTCTTAGAAATAACAGATCATGACTCATCTGTCCTTTCACTGTGGGATGGATATTGTGCATCCTCACTACACTGTAGTTCAGATCTTGAAATAAATCACACATTTACAAAACCATAAAAGAAAGAAAGGACATGAAGCCCACGTTTCCCAGTCTCACATCCCTGACTGTTTCTTCCTCTCCCTACATGTCTCCCCTCTACCTACCAGATCCCCCATATCCCTCCTACTTTCCTTCATAGGTGTGGGGAGCTTCGGCCCCAGGGCCGAAGCTCTTGATGAAAATCTTCTCAGAGTCTAGGTGTTGAATCTAATCCAGCTCTGTCTCGTTCTACTACGTATCTTCCCTGCATTTGGGTTTGCCTTGCTTTTTTTCAGTCAGTCTGCTCCTTTCACATTTTAACCCTTTTGCTCTGAAGCTGCAGAGTTTCTTAACATCTGTGTTTGCTCTTCAGGTTACAGTATCTGGTCTTCTGAGCAGATACATGGATACTTGGGTTATGATGAGGCTATCTGGGTATCCATTCATTAACTTTTTAACATGAGAGACATCCATCTTTGTCACATCAGTTGTGGTCAGTCTATACCCTGTCATCAGCTCTGCTCATTAACACGCAGAGACATATCCCATCCTCACCCCAGTGCTCGGACTCAAACAACTAACGATTGTATCATCTGACCTGTATGGTATGACACCCCTTGACTTGGAAACTTCAGATATAAACCAGCTGCAGCAGATAATGCGACTGACAGGGACGCCCCCGGCATCCCTCATAAGTAGGATGCCCAGCCATGAGGTGAGGCTGCTCTCCGTTTTCCCATGTGCCCGGACTCCTACCCAAGAGGAGGGGTGTACTTAGGTGTTTACGTATCACTATTATTCCAGTTTTACACATAGTTAATCAAGATGTATTGTTTTCAAATATTTAAATATACCCTCTCATTCACTCCCCCTCCCAACAGTTATCTATTTTCTCATCGAGCATGTCATCTCAAGGCTTCTCAGAGCGCTTTGCTTGTGGAGTGTATCTTGATGACCTGTCTGTGGCCTTGGCCCTCCCCTCACTCATGTTATTACATTTGTAATTTCTCATCATAATTGACTGTATTCCAAATGGCCAATTTGATTCACGTCTAATGGATAGAGCATACGCATGATGGGAGAATCTCAGCTGCTCAGAAGAGCATGAGGGAAATTTAGCTCTTATGTCATGGATATAAAACTACATTTTCAGCTGTACTCCCACGTTATTTCCTGTGGGATTTCTCTATCAAAAGTTAATCAGTTTTGTTTCATTTACCTTTATTTTTGAAGGCAAGGAACTACATCAACTCGCTTCCACAGATGCCGAAGAGGAATTTTGCGGATGTGTTCATTGGTGCCAACCCCCTCGGTAGGCTTTCTGGTTATTATGAAATGTTCATGTTCCACTTGGCTCATTGAGTCTCTCCACTGGTAATATCGAGTCATTTCCTTTTAAGAGCCATACTGACATGCGTGGTTTTTATATAGGGCTAGTGTGGGCTCAGACCACCCATGTGATCATTCACAGCAGTTCTTAGCTTTTATTTGTTCAAAATTTTCTAGAAATGTATCTCAAATGTGAAATAGATGAAGGCATGCTTTTGACAGTATTTCCAATATGTTTGACAGTATATTGAATATAGAGATTTTATGAAACAGTTTCACCGCATCCAGACAATCACCCAAGCAGTGAAGGCATTTCTAATTTAGTTATTTTCACATTTTGCATGAGACCTGTGATGACACAGTGAGTCAAACTCTGGAGGGTGAGTTGTTGACATTTTACGATCTGAAAGAGCCGCGGTGTGCCTCAGTGGGTAGAGAGCACGCCTGGGAGTCGGGCGTTACGGGTTCGTGGCCCACCACATAGCTTGATAAATGTGAGGCATTCATTGTAAAATGCTTTGAGTTGTCAGTAGACTAAAATAACGCTATATAAATAAAATTAAAAATAGATAAAAATATAAAAGCACTATATTAGAATTAGTCCATTTAACACTGTAATCTTAAAGGAATATTTAGCAAGCTTTTTCCGCCTTGTTTTAATGATGGACCAGCAAACGTTGATGTTGGCATCATGATAATGAACATAATGGAAGAAGCTACATTACAAAGCAGTTACACATCACAATCACATTGTGTGACTTTGGAGGGAAATAATGTAATATCAACCAAATTATGCCTGATTTGGTCCTCGGACATGTTGATGTGAAATTCATGGTATGCTTAGAGTGAAAGACTTCATAGATCATCGGCCAGCACAGAAAACCTCGAACTGTGGTCTATGAAACCATGTTCAGACAACATCGGATGAATGTCTAAGCAGAAAAGTGACGGATTATCCCAAAATTATTGACATTCAGACCATTTCAGGTATTTTCTGTGTGGAGTTTGTATGTTCTCTACATGTCTGTGTGGGTTTCTTTTGGGTGCTCTGGTTTCCTCCCACCATCTAAAAGACATTTATGGTAGGGTTAATACTCCTGCCTGTGCCTCCGAGCAAGACAGGAGCAATAGGAAAAAGAACTAGAGTGGTTCCCCATGTCCTGTAGCTCCTCACTGCACCAATACAATAAGATGGCTTAAATGCAGAGAACATATTTCTTTGTAACCTACAACCTCTGTTATCTACAATGATAAAATAAAGGGGTGTTCTTATTCATCTGAAAAAGACTCACTTACCTGTCTATCTTTTATGGGGTTATTTAGATAATTCAACCACACCTTCATTTTGGCTGTCCAATGTTCCTATTCAATGTTCTTTTATTTTCTTACATGCAAATTATTTCTCTTAATAGCGGTTGACTTGCTGGAGAAAATGCTGGTGCTGGACACAGACAAGAGGATCACAGCGTCAGAGGCTCTGGCCCACCCATACTTTGCCCAGTACCACGACCCAGATGATGAGCCTGAGGCAGAACCGTATGACCAGAGCTTTGAAAGCCGCGAACTGGAGATTGAGGAGTGGAAGAGTAAGTCGACAAATGGGGACTGGGTCAAGGTATTGAAGGAGAGAAAGAAAAGAAGACATGCAGGTCAGGGTTAATACTCCTGCCGGAACCCTTGGGCAAGGCAATAGGAAAATAACTGGAGTTGGTCCGCTGACACTGCAGCTGTTTACCGCTCCTAAATAATAGAATGGGTTAAATGGAGAGAAAAAAATATGCATTTACAATGACAAATGAATGAATAAAGCTTGTAAGGATAATTTAGTGGTTGGTTTGGTAATGCATAGAATGAAATAGATGAGGTCATTGAGTGGAGGAGCAGGCAGATGTTTTTTTGTTGCAAGCTATGTCTTCTCGATTGTGAAAAAACGATGACACATTGTGTATTATATCACTTTCCCCACTCTTTCCTATCTTTTAGGGCTAACCTATGAGGAAGTACTCAGCTTTGAGCCGCCATCTTTTGACAGTGATGAGATGGAGTCCTAAGAGGATCGGGTTGCAGTCCTAAACATCTGCATCCCTTCTAATCAACACAGTCACGACACTCTGAAGACTGTCAATATTACAACACACACACACACACACACACACACACACACAGATACACACACACACACACACACAGAAAACCGTGACATTCAAGTGCCTGCCTTTATTCTTTTCTGGGAGTCACAGCAATTTCAGGGGTGAAAATGGACGTCCTACTTTGTCCCCACCAACTTTCTGCTGTTTTTATCGTCTTTGCTTGCCAGCCAGTTTGCTGGTCAGACTTTTTTTAAAAGGTTTTTCATGAGTGAGCATATCCTCTACTTTTGTTTCCTTTCTTCTTTTACGGAACTTGTACTAACCGCATTTCACTTTTAAACATCTCAAAAATAATCAGACAGTTCGAACCACTATTTTGTATATATGTACATTTTGGAGGCTTTTTTTCAGTAAGTTAATATAACTTCCTTAACAGGAAAAACTTGATTGAAATTGACTCGGATCATGACCATTTTATCTATCTATATCTATCTATATCTATGTATATGTATATACATATGTATGTATATATATATATACATACATACACAAATGTATATATGTGTGTGTGTGTGTGCTTATATGTGTA
>OMLC01096903.1:0-27994 GCA_900302585.1 Regalecus glesne | reverse complement strand
ACACACACACACACACACACACACACACACACACACACACACACACACACACACACACACACACACACACACACACAGTCTCTCTCCAGCCCCATCCACATAGAGAACTATCTGTGATCTGTAGATCGAATATCAGCACACCATTGACTTCATTTGTAGAAAGGAGTAAGCCATGAGGGCTGGTTCTATGGCTAAGAAACTGCCAAGTAACAGCACAGCTGAATTTTGGAAAGATGTGAGAGTTATTAACAACTGTAAAACATCTGTACCATGCACTGTAGGTGGAATCTCTGGAAGAGACAATGCGGCTGAGTTATGGCAACAGCATTACAGAACCTTATTCAAGCGTGTCCAAAGTGATTTGTATGAGGCGACTACTATATTGAGAGTAATGACTCAATGGTGACTATGACATATATGTACCAAGCTATAAACAAGCTGTCTCATGGCAAACCAAGTGGTCTAGTCCACCTTACTGCTGAACATCCTCGATATAGCAGTCTGACGAGAGCTTCTCTCCTAATGCGTGTCATAAAGCAACTTTATTTATTTGTCACCACATATTTACAAAGGAAATCGTTCTCTGCATTTAACTCATCCTTTTGTATTGGAGCAGTGAGTAGCGTCCGTGCCTGGGGACCTACTCCACTTCTTTTTCCTATGACCTTGCTCAGGGCAAAGGCATGAGTATTAACTCTCGCACACATGTCTTTTTGTTGTGGGAGGTATCTGGAGCACACCAAGTAAACCCAAACAGACATGTGGAGAACATACAAACTTCCCATAGAAAGAACCTAGTAGGGGATTATAACCGGGAGCTTCTTGCTGTGAGGTAACAGTGCTTCTACTTTATGGCTCATAATGTTGGCTCATCTTGTCTGTTCTGTTAATGCCAGTCATTAAAGACGAAGGCTGGAATAGTATGCAGCCTAGAAGAGTACAGGCACTTAGCTTTAGCCAGCATACTGTCAAAAGTCCTAGAAAGTATCCCAATGGGTAGATAAAAGGAGTTTAGTCACGTCATCAAGCCAAGTTCAATTTATTGTTATAAGTATCGTGTACTTCAATTGCAATGAAATGCATATGGCTCTGACTCTCTCAGCCTTTTAAACTATCTATAAGGAAATAAGAGCAATAATCAAGACATTGGATCATTGGATAGTACATAAAGTAATGCATCAACAAAGTTATGTAAGGAGCCTACTGTTCATTATTCTGACCGTCTGGAGGTAAAATCAGTCTTTGGGGTGACTGGTTGAGCTCTGATGCTCTGTAAGCATTGTTTGGGGAGAAGGAGTGACACAAGACTTTGTACTGGGTGGTAGTTGTCTTGTCAGACATAGGGCCATCATTTTGCCACGGGTGGAGTTAATGTCCTGAAGCTGTAGAAGTGCTGTGCTTATGCTGCCTGAAGCCATTTTTACTATCTTTCTCAATTGTTTGTGGTCCTGTTCAGTCAGGTTGCCAAACCACACCAGTATGTTTCCAGTAAGGATGCTCCCTATGGAGGTGTGGTCGAAATGGACCAGGGATTTTGTGGACATTCTGAATTTGAAGACAACTCGGAAAGTGTAGTCTCTGCTGCACCTTCTTAATGACACAAGTGGTGTTCAGAGACCAGGAGAGGAAGTCTGAGTTCTGAATGTCTAAAATTCTGAAGTTCCTCACAATTTCAACTGGGGCACCGTTGATGTAAACTGGCGTCCGAACCATTTTGGATTTCCTAAAATCAACAATTATCTCCTTGACCTTCTCTACATTGAAGGAGGGGCTGTTATCTTGACACCATATGGATGGTCCCTCACCTCCTACCTATAGACATCTTCACTGTTCTCACTTATCAGTCTAATTAATGCAGTGTAATGTTTAAATACCACTATGCTATTATGACATTTACCCATACGGTCATATGTGAACAGATTTTAAAGTTTATTTAAAGGAAAGCGACTATCTAGTCATTGTATTCTTACATAAAAGCCGTCCTCTGAATTTAACACATCCTATTTTATGGGAGCAGCGAGGAACTACAGCAGCTTGGGATCAGTTAAGGGTTTCATTTCTTACTCAAGTGTAGTTCAACGTGCTTTCTGAAAGAGCCGTGGATCAAACCAGTGAACTTCTGCTTACTGGATGACCTGCTCTACCTTCTTAAGTTCTGCAGGCCTTTACAGTAGTGGCTCAATGGTGACCATGACACATGGGCTGTACCAAGCTATAAACAAGCTCTAGGATAACAAAACACATGATCTGGACCATATTGCTGCTGAACACTGTAGACATGCCAGTTCGAGGACAGCTCCTCTCCTTGCAATGTATCTTACTGGCTTTATGGTTCATGGCATGTTACCAGAAACAACGTGGCCTGTTCTGTTACTGCCAGTCATTAAGGACGAAGCTGGAAAAGTATGCAGCCTTGATAAGTACAGGTACTCAGGTTTAGCCAGCATACTGTCAAAAGTCCTAGAATTTATTCCAATGGATACATAAAAGGAGTTTATTCAAGTCGTCAAGTCAAGTTCAATTTATTGTTTTAAGTACCGTGTACTTTCAATTGCATTGAAATGCATATGGCTCTGACTCTCTCAGCCCTTAAAACTATTTATAAGGGAATAATAAGAGCAATAAATAAGACATTGGATAGTGCACAAAGTAATAGGTCAATGAAAGTTATGTAAGAAGGAGCCTACTGTTCATCATTCCGACTGTCTGGGGGTAAAAACGGCCTTTGGGCGTCTGGTTGGAGCTCTGATGCTCTGTAAACATCATCTCGAGGGAAGGAGTGACACCAACCACCCATGTGCTGGGTGGTTGGTGTCCCCCCCGTCAGATTTAGGGCCTTCATTCCACAATGGGTGGCGTTAATGTCTTGAAGCTTTTGCATTGCTGCTCCAACGATATCTGAAGCTGGTTTTACAATCCTTCTCATTTGTTTGTGGTCCTGTTCAGTCAGGTTGCCAAACCACACCAGTATGATTCCAGTAAGGATGCTCTCTATGGAGCTCTGGCAGAATTCGACCAAGGCTTTTGTGTACATTTGGAATTTTAAGACATCTCGGAAAGTGTAGCCTCTGCTGTGCCTTCTTAATGACACAACTGGTGTTCAGAGACCGGGAGAGGAAGTCTGAGATCTGAATGCCTAAGATTCTGAAGTTCTTCACAATTTCAGTAGGGACCCCATTGATGTAAATGCATACATCTTCACTGCTCTCACTTATCAGTCCAAGTACTGCAGTGCAATTTGCAAATTTCACTATGCTGCTATGATATCCAACAACACAATACATGAGGGAACAGGTTGTAGAGTTTATTAAAGTAAAGGAAATTAAAGCCACTTTATTTGTTCATTGTATTCCTGAAATGAAATGTGTCCCCTGCATTTCACACACCCTATTGTACAGGAGCAGCGGACGGCTGCAGTGCTCAGGGAGCAGTTAGGGGTTCAGTGTTTAGCTCAAGGACACTTCAGCATGCTTTCTGAAGGAGCCAGGGATCAAACAAGCAATGTTCCAATTACTAGAGGACCCACTCTACCTCCTGAGCCATGGTGCCCTTTAACCACACAGATAACCAGTTAAAAGAAATGGTAAGCAAATATAGCCATGGTAGCTCAGCAGTAGAGCGCACTTCAGGAAATGATGAGCCAGAGGTTGCAGGTTTGATCTGACCCCAAGGCATCAGGAAGAGCATCCCCAGTCCACATTTGTCCCCAGTTCTTTTTCCTCAACATATCGATGATCTATCCAAGCAACAATGGGTGGATGATTAGTAGTTCTCTAGTGAACTGTATTATACGTAAATGCAGATGATCTTGTGGTCCTCAGTCTATATAGCGAGGGGTCTCCCACAGCTCCCTCTTATTTGTTCTGTGCATGGTGTGGAACATATCAAATAAAATGCCAGTGAGAGCCCTTTCTTGATCTGTAGAACCGCAGAGAATAAAAGGCTAAAATATCATGATGTCAACTTGTCTGATAATAAGCTTGATGTTTGTGATGATGCAAAATATCTTGGATACATTATCACAGAACAAGTAACAGATGATAATTACAGACAACGCCGCACGATTGTATGCCCAAGCAAACATTCTCTCACGCAACTTTAGTATATGGACAGATGGAGGGAATAAGTCTCTGTTCAGAGCATGTTGCACACCACGCTATACTGCACACTTGTGGTCAAACTACAAAAAAGCAAGCTTACAGAGACTTCACATAGCTTAGAATGATGCCATGGGAATATTACTTAAGAGACCAAGATGGTACAAATGAAATGCTTGTGGCTGCAGGAGTCAATAATTTGCAAACTGTTTTAAGAAATCCCATGTATAAGTTTACTTGCCGGCTTAGTGCCTCGGCAAATGAGATCATCTTGGTTTTGTCAAACATAAGGGTTAGTACTAAACGCTACCAATCCCAGCAGCGGACACATTGGTACGGTTGTCTCTTTGTAGAGCATTATATCTTCCTTCCTGAACATCCATCTTTGAATGTAACATATTCTATGTAATGCCCTGTCTTTTATCTGGTCTCTGAGTCCGAAATAAAGGTTGACTGAATGAATGAATGAATGAACGCATTTATTTAACTTACAAATAAAGCTTCAGCTTGTGAGATCTCCAGAAAGTGTTTGTTTACAGGTGACATGACAATAAATGCGTCTCCATTAAATTACTTTTTCATGTCAAATAGTAGGTCCATCTACCTCAAGTGAGGTATGCTCAAATTATGAGGATTTTATTCTATATTTATCATTTTCATCTTTATTCATCCATCCATTGTGAACCATTTATCTCAAGTCGGGTCACGGGGCCATGTTGGAGCCCATCCCAGCACTTATTGGGTGAATTATGGCTATGGGGGGATTATGGCTAGATCCTCTTCCTGACATCCCTTTATTCTCACCTCTCTTTATTCAAAATCACCAAATTCTAACTTGAATGGAAATTTAGTTTTAATCTTCTGCCTCATTACACCCTGCTAATGTAAAACATCTTATTTCATTGTAACGCTGAAAATGTCATCTCTAACTGTACCATACACCTGCCAAGTGACTTCATCCTTTGCGCAGATTGAAGGTACCCCTTTAGTTCGGCCTAATTTTCAGACACTTTTAAATATATTCTTAATTTTGCTGGCTCTCGAATAAATCCCCCGCTGCAAACAAATACATACTATGTGAAAATCCTAGAGTCATTGCCTGATACTGGTTTGCTTGCACCTGCAAAAGTGTGCTTGACCAAGTGATCATGGAGAATTTGTGCACTTTTGTCATTCTGGATCATTGACATATTTTTTTCCAGTTCTTGAGCAGCCAAATTGCCAGTACAACTTTTCAGGCCTATGGACTCAAACTCACATACAGACATAACCCTGATATGAAAAATTGCCACAAGTTTTACAGGACAAGCTGCACACGTGAAAGGGGTTTCGGAAACAGTCAAACACACACAGACACCCACACACACTTCCAAATTCTAGCGTGCTGAACAATAGGGGTTGGGCTTAAACCCAACCCCCTCTAGAGATCTTTATCACCTCACTTCCCTCTCCCCAGAGGGCTGAAACAACACGGATCCACATGTGGCCTGTTCCTCCTGCTGCTTTTTTTCTGGGACATTCAGGGCATCTCCACAACAGGGGGTCTAATGCTAGGCAGACCACAGAGATGTAGAACTTATCTCGTTTACTCTCTGATTGCATCTCTGGGCCAACCAATAAGATCCTGAGAAAAGCTGCTCTTCACCAATGGGAGTGGACATACACACCATGCAGCGTCTGCAGTCTATTACCATGAAAACCTGTCTAATAAATTGCTTTAGCCTTTCCTGTTGCCTTTAAGCTTTTTACAAATTGATGACCCTGCCCAGGCTGAAACTGTATTAGAGACTATTAGTGAGAGAGAGCGAGACAGACAGATAGGTAGGCAGACAGACAGAGAGAGCCAGTGATGGAGGACGACTGAAGTGAAAGACAGAGAACAACACTGACTTTACCATGTAGCACGAGCGTCAGTCAAGAATGAGCTATGGTTTTATGTCGAGTAAGCTAGGGCAGGGTGTGCGTGGGTGCCCAGGTTCTTCTATCCCCATGAGGGCCAAATGTCCCCATTAGCATAGGTATAACAGAAACCACCTACCTTGTGGGTGTATCTGTTCTGAGGAAAAGGGTCTATTTTAGGGTTAGCACTGGGGTTTGGGCTTAAGGTTAGGGTAAGGGTAAAGGTTAGACATGTAGTTATGATAATTAAGTTTAGGGGCTAGGGAATGAATGTAGACAATGAGGGGTCCCCACAAGTATAGAGAAACAAAGTTATGAGTGTGTAGTTGTGGAGAGGGGAGTTTGCAATGCATTGAGGAACGCCTGCTGGTATAGTCAACCAAACACGACGGAACATGTGAACTGCACACAGATCTTTCCATGAGAGCCGAGGTGCGAGTCCGTTCTACCTCAAATCTCTCTCTTTTCTGCCTACCTCTGTTTCTCTTTCTCTCGTTGTCAGTTTTTCATTTGCTTTTTCATTTCACATCTTTCCAAGCAGACCAAGAGGCTGCAGCACAGGTTACCATATGATTCTCCATGCTGAGAGTCAGCTGTCGCTCTTATTGGAGAATGATGGGCCAGGTCGCACATCTGGCAACCCCTGGCAGGGAACAACCTCACCCCCCCACCACCCAATCCCTCCTCCACCTCCTACTTCCATGGAATTGACTGGATCAGGAACTTTTGCTGGCTTTTACTCCTCCTGAGAAAACAAAAACGATCCAGGCCCAAAAATGTTAAGGAGAAGTCTGTCTTTCATCTTGTGGCTAAGCAGAGGGGACACAGACCTCTTGCTCAAGAGGATGGAGCCACTATGGAATTTATCGATCAGCAATCAGGGATAAACATGATGATCTATGTCATCAGCCTAGTGGATCTACGTGCTCGGGGAAAACCATCTTCACAATGACTCATCACAACGGCCGTGTCACAACGGTTCGCAATCTTCCCAAATCTCCCTATCCTGTCTTTTCCTCTACCCTCCTCTCCTCCCATCCATCGAGACCAGTTTGTGGGTCACCCAGTTATTGAGGCAGTAAAAGAACGCTGTGTGAGACGGGGTGACCCATTGTGACAGCTCTAGGTCCTAAAGCAAACATAGCACACATAGTTAGCAGAAGATTTAATCTCCCCGTAGATGGACCGTGCTGTCTAAACCAGCGGGAGACTTCATTGTCCAGAGCACTGAGCTCCACATAGGATAACCAGAGACTGAAGTGCATAGCTGAGAGCACAGCATGTCCGATGGCACATACGCCAAAGTCATCATTCCCATTCATGAATCTAACACTGTTATAAGGGGCAAAATAAGTCTTACTCCAGTGATTGACGTGGCACAGTTATTTGACTGACAATAGCTGTAATTGTATTTAAAATTTTCTATAGCATATGCCACAGCTTGTTATAGTTAGTCAATTTTACTGTATTGTAATAAGTAGGGTCTCCAGACAGATCGGTTTGCTATGTTGCAATAGTGGAACTGAGGCGTCTCACATGGCATATAATTACTTCAATAGATTCTCTGGAGAGAGATTTTGCAAGTCGAGTATGAAATGGACCAGTCTGGCTTCCATTATACTGCTTTTGCTTTTCACGTGTGTACATGTGTGTGTGTGTGTGTGTGTGCGCGCGCGCGCGCGTGTGTGTGTGTGTGCGCGTGTGTGTGTGTTCATGTGTTTGAACGAGTGTACAAGCTGTACCCATCCAAACTGTGACAACACACCAGCAGCATTCCTGCTTACAACTGAATGATGATTGGCGTCATCGAAAAAGTGACCGAACCCTTGATTTGTGTTTCACAGCACATAAAAAATCAATCCAACACAAAAGAAACGCCAGTGACACAATAGAGACCGCACAATCGAAATAGACTGTGGATGAAGCCCCCAGATGGAGCGAGAATATATGAAGGGAACAAAGTTCATCTTTCAAATCATCCCTCTCTACGTCTGTTCTTCTACGATCCTTGGCACTCCCAAGTGAATGAAGAACATTGGGCTCTTTAAACAGATGGTTGTGGGCTTAGATGATATGGACATAAGGTAGAGACAGCACCGCGGCTTTGCCTTGATGTGGAAAGCTCTTGTTGGAGTGATGGCGCCTTGGTGCGAAAAGAGGCTGTGAGCTCAAACAGCTTCATGTGTGTGTGTGTGTGTGTGTGTGTGTGTGTAGCAGCTTAAGTGATGACAATTGATAAGGAAGAAGGCCTAAAAGGGAGAGAGCCATGAGGATCGTCCAGAATTGGTGGAAATATGGAGTGGACATGGAGCATCTATGTAAAACTTCCATCATTCCATGGCTATATCTGTCAAAGTAAAAGAAGATGTCTACAACTAAGCGCAGCAGAAAACCACATGATCCTCTTTGGTCTCTTGGCAGCATAGCCTGTCCAGCCATTCAGCGAAGCCTTTAATGCCCTGACATCCCTCAACCGTCTCCAGCCTTTCTGACAGATCCGTTGCGATGCTGCCTGTCTATTTATCGCTTGTGAGCTATCAGGGACCACTATTGACATTACGGGTAAACAAGCAGGACAACACTGGGCAGGAAATAAACACTCTTGTTGCCTGCATGTTGCAAGGACAAGTCTCAAGCTGCAATAAAAAATAAAAATACAATCGAGCATCTGTCTCTCAGGGCAAGACAGATGTCCAACATCTCCAAGACACGCAATGTGGAGTTAACTCTGCATATTCAAAGATACTAGCTGCATGCTTGGCGATATATAATTGGATTAAGCCAGAGAGCATGTGAAGGGTACCTATGCAGATGTCTTTTTTGGAAGCAGTTTTCATCTTTGCCGTGTTTCAGGGAAACTGATAGGCTAAGACTGCAGCTGTCTCCACCATGCCAGTGAACAGCGGAGAGGGAAGTCAGTTAATGCAGAGGGAATGCCCCACAATAACCTCAACTACGCCTTCACCACTTTCATATTGTAGTTATCTTCCCCAAGAGGCCACAGCTGACTCTAAAGAGGCAAGCAACTGTTTTGACAAACGCCAGTCAGCGGAAACGGCATCCTACAACTACACGTTTGTAGCCCTGAACATGGTGACCTCAGACTGCAGCTAGAGCTGTGCGACAAACTGATTTAATATTGATGTTGTGTTAGGAGACAGGGCGGCAAGGGCTTGTACCCAGGATGACCAGTCGCCCTTCATGACTGCAGGAGGCTGCTTGAAACTCCAGACTATTGAAGAAATGCCTAACGAGTGCCACTCAACAACTTAATTTTCTCAAACACACACACATACACATGACAAAATGCACAATTAAGACTGTTACATCGGCCTCCATTTTTTGAATGGTTGCACCATATTCGGTGGTTGTAGTGTAATTTCCCCCTGTGGGACTAATAAAGGAATATCTTATCTTATTTTTAAGATTACTACTCAGGTTGGACAGTAGGTTGAAGATGATTGGCTGGAGCAGTTGGAACGTAAGACTGCTTGCTCCCAGTACTGACATCTTAAAGAAGGGCAAGTTCATTAAACTTTGTCTCTCCCTGGGCTTCAAAGGCTGAGTTAGGTTAGAGTGAACTTTGTTCGAGCTGAAAAAAAAAAGAGCAGTGAACCTCTGCCTAGCCGTCACATCCAATGTAGGAACTAATGATCGCCCGTGTGTGAATAATAAGTTATAGTTACTGTATGATTGTTTGAAAAGGTTGCAGTTGGCAACAGATCTGAATGCATTACAACAACAGTCATGCGGTAAAACAGCTACACTCTTATTCTGGGGGAGAATTGTTTTTCCTTCCACCACACAGGTAGTAGAGAGATGCACAGCTCTAATCCTGTCCCTGGGTGTATCAGCAAGTCCAACACACAGACCCCCCACCTCACTACCCCACACCCTGCTTCGCAAGCAGTCTTCTGAACTCTACAAACCATCTGAGTCATCCTCGTCTCCAGACACTTGGCCCGAGATCAGTCAGCACACACTTAGGAGAGGGACTCCCTAAAAAAAGACCTCTGAACCCCTCCCCTTGATATCCTTTCAATCAGAATGGCAAGTGCAGTCTGCGTCAGTTGATTGATGGTTTTCCGAATGCTGAGAGTACGAAAGGGAATACACTCATTGCAGAGACCAGAGCATGGAAAAGAAACACACCGCTATGGCTTTGGAGGTAGTGTGGAGACAAAAAAATGCTCGAGGAGAGAAAGCTGGTTCAGCAGCACAGCGAGTTGTTCCTGCCTTGTAATAATGAACCCCAGGCTATTGCATGTGTGTGGTGGGAGATTACTGTGTGTGTGTGTATGAGTGTGTTTGGTTAAACTCACACAACCTGATGTGTGAGTGTGTGTGTGTGTGTGTGTGTGTGTGTGTGTGTGTGTGTGTGTGTGTGTGTGTGTGTGTATGTCTAGTCACCCTCACGCGTGTGCACTGACCGAGAGAAGTCAATTGTGTCATGCTGTTGTGGCCCTCAGCCACCACCCTGCCCCTTCCCCTTTGGGCTCAGTCAGAATCCCAGGAGCCCAATCAAAACCCAGAGTCACCCTGAGACCTTTGACCCCAGCTGTAAGCGCTCTGATTAAGACCTCATCAGCAACAAACCCTGGCGCTCTCACAGCTGCATGAACACACACACACACACACACACACACACACTGTGGTGACACATGCACATACGCCAGCTCCAACACACAGCCAGACACCATACTGACCCTCAATCCCCCAGATTCATTTGGAGGTAGCGACTTGGCAACCTTTGCCCCATGACCAGTTTCTTTATCTTCCTCTCTCTGACCCCCCAGCTTGCCCTGTGGATGTGTGTGATGGTAGTTCAGTGAGGTGTGAAAGCAGGAAATGAGCATCCAGACAACAATAATCCAGGATTCACATCCAATCAGCGAGACAGCGTGAGAGAAGGGTTAGTGTCTATACACGTGTGAGTGAGTGAGTGAGGGTGAGAGAAAGATGTCAGAATGTCATATCAAAAGGATAGGGATAAGGAGGTGGGAGGCGGAGACTTACGCCTCCTTTGTCTCCCCATAATAAAGTCATCACCATGAGACACCAAGCAGTCGTTTGCACCAGCGGGGATCAGGAAGTTAAAAAAAGTTAAGTTTAAGCTCCGGATTGTAAAAGTAAATCTTTTTGTAAAATCTTGTTTCAGATGGTATGTCCTGTTCTGGAATGGCATGCCTTTGATGAATCGGTGTACGAGCTTTGGCACCCAATACTGCGGCATTACATTTCATTCAAGGCATTTAGTTGATGCACTTATCCAGAGCAGCTGTCAATTGGATTGGATTAGAGAACCTCTGATTCCCACATCACCAAAATTATGAGAAACCAAAAAACCGGACTGCAGAGGTCAGAAGGCCTTGCAGGGGGCCTGACAATCCTGTGAGTATAGAGTTGTCCTGTAAAACATGAGTGGAGGCAGATTATAGCAAGTGCTAACTAAGGCTGACAAAAAGAGAAACTTAATTTAAGCATGGGTGGGAATTGGAAATGTTCTGCAATAGCCAAGTGAGCCAAAAATGTTATAATTTATAACAACAGATAAAATTCTACAAGGCATCAACATACAATCTGTTATCAACTTACATCAGTGACTTGTCACAAGACCAAGCTTGTTTTTCCCCGCTGTCTATTCTAAGCTATTTCTCAAGTTTTATTATATAGCTCTGTAATTTAAACAGTCATGAATCCCTCCTTAGAATCTCGGCAGGCGCGTTTACATGTCTAAGAGTGTCCAGCACCACCGCTATGTCTCGCTCAAGTGCCACCATCACTGTTGAGGTGTTATTGTTGGTAGTTTTTTTAATTAATAATATAATTACTTGTCAATTACCGGATCTATATTCCAGCCAGACTCGGGTCATTGTGGTTGACATCCAACCACAGACCCACACGCCCCATAGAGAAGCTTATGAGGAGAGTTAAACCTGGTCTGCCTCACTTGTGCATGGCAGCATTGTCTATAATCTGTTATGTTCTTTTTCATTACTAGTCGAAAAACAGGCTCGTGATCTCCCTTTCACACTTGGGTGAGATAAAATTCCACATCTGGACTTGAAGTATTCTATCATAGACATATGGATAGAGATACCAAACATGATTCCAACAGCATACCATCCCTCCCAAATGAAATATGTAATGCAATATTATAGATAATAACCACAGCCGAACAAAAATAGATTGCGATACATGTGTGAAGTCAAAAGTACAGCCAAGGCAAAAGGTTGTCTGAGCCAGGGTTTAAATGATGATCCAAACCAAACAAATACAGCCTCTGCTCTTCCTGCTCCGCCAGCTATTTTACACAAACTATCCATAAATTTACATCCAATTTCATTGTGTTGTTCCGACACTGAGTCTAACCTTTTAAATTTGCTATGTAGTGCACAGCGGTGCGTGCACGCTTACATGCACACACCTGAACCAAGCCAAACGTACACAGACACAGACCCACACACAAATCTACTTAAATTTTTGAAATTGAGTGACAAAATCAATGGAGGGGCCAGGAGCTTATCCTTGAATTCAGCTGGATGCTCGCCTGTTCACAGTGGTCCTTGGTGCCGACTGGATTGAAATACATCTAGACTGACCCAGTGACACGGACCCTACTGGCTAGCCATGCAGACCGACTTTTAAATATCTGGCCAGATGAGCCCTTCCACAAGAGTAAGCCTTGTTCTGATGGATTTCTGAAGGATTATATATATATGCAAAGTCAGATCTGGCTCTTAAGGCCATATCATGTGTCTTCAGAGTGATGTGCTGCCTATGATTCACATCTGCAAATCTCACAAATCCCAAAATTGGGCTCTATTGTAGCATTTTGTTTACCTTTAGGGGGAGGAAGGAGTTTAGAGGGGAAGAGAAAGGACAAAGGTAGAGAGTGAATGGAGGAGGTGTGAAAAACATGTGGGTGATTAGGGAATATGGATATAAAGCAGAGAAGAGGAGACTGGAAGATGGATTGAGAGAAGAAACGGAGGTTTCCCATTTGTCTACCTTTCCACCAGTTAATCCCATTATCCTAAATATATGGAACTAGCTTCCGCTGTCATCTGTAAGTAGCATGACATTAGGTTACTCCAAAAGTCTTCCCCGTGTCCCCCTCCCATGATATGAATACAGATCAGACCTGTTCCCATTTGAAAGAAAGGCGCGGTATAGATCATCCCCTTCAATGGTTTATAGGCCTATGCTGCAGAGCAAAACAGGAGTGAGCAATGTCTCTGTAAAACAAGAACCATGTGCTGTTTGTTGGAAATAGTCAACATTAAAGGGACTCTGGAAGCAGCCGTGAAAAAGGGTATGGGGTTGTTGTTTTTTGTTTTGCATACCGTTTGTCTGTGTTCCAGCGGTAACCATGACCAGACCAAATTTCAGAAGTTCTTACCTTCCGAATTAGAGTCAAACAAATACTCCACTAACAGACATCAGCAGAGCCTTTTGTTCCACTCTGTCCAATAAACGTGACTGATTAGTCAGTGATTATTCAGGGTGATTATCGCCTGAAGGTTGGCTGGGCCTGTGAGCAAAAGGTCACTGATCTCTGGCCTGGCTGGAAAAATCTGGACTGTGGACGTGAATTGAGAAAGAAACCAACTCAGCAGCAACTATGGAAATGCCCCCGAGCACGGTTTCAAGTACATGAATTATGCAAAATGTGTATTAATATCACTGGTATGTATAAACACTTGAAGTCTTAGATGGAGCTTAGGGGATTATGGCTGGATGGCCTTCCTGATACCCAACAATGTGTTTGAACCTGCAGCCTCTGCCTTGTCAGTTCCCAAAGTGCGCACTCTACCACTGAGCTACAGCTTACAGGTGAAAATCTCTTCAAGGTTAGGGACATTCAGGGCCAGGATTTTAGATAATATTGATCCATAATTCATAAGTCAATTTTATTTGCATAGCCCATTATCACATTATCTCAGTGGATTTAGGCTGTGCTCTTGCCAATGGTTAAAATAGTTTGGGGAGCGATACAGATATGGTAACTACATTTATGATCCAAAGACAAAGAAAGGTGTGTTGCTCGACTTGTTCAGTTCCTATTCATGAGTTTCAGGCTGATTCAGGAAACAATTTTCATATCTACAGAACCATGTATTGGTCTCTAGTATCACCTTGTTCCTGTGAACTCCACTTGATTTAGTGCACAACAAAGTGCACTAAAGTGTTGACTCGATGGCACTCATACAGAGTTTCCATCCCCCTCTGAATGTGTGGATAGGGATGCATGAACTCAAATATGTTTGTTAGGAAAGACTGTGTAATGAGAGCTGCCACTAAAAACAAAGCAGACACAAACATTTATAATTCCCCTTGTGTTTGAATTAAGACAAACAGGATCAGTACACAGTTTAAACACTCGCTCCAAACCAGCACATTTCCCACAGCAACCACATAACCTTGGAAGATCATTGAGGAAATAACGCCTGCCAGGGGTCCCTCCAAACCATTAAGGTCATGTCTTTTCCCAAAATCAATGATCTTTGATTTTGCGGCAGGGCAAACAGAAGCTTAGCGGTGAACCTGGAGGGGGTAAAGATTGGGTGATCAATCATGGCGTTGGGCACTATCTCAGTAGACTGTGACCAGATTAGATGAACTACTACTGTAATCCTTGACCTTTGACCTCCCCAACAGCACCACACAACCAGTTCTCACATTCTTGTGAGGGCCCTGAGGGCATGACTGGCATCCCCGGGATAAGAGCTGTGACACTGTTTGCCTACAAAGGACTCATGGGACTCAAGGAGCCGGAGAGCCAAGAGGATAAGGATAGACAGAATGTAAATACTAGGAACAACTCGCATTAGACGAAGAGAGGGATTAGTCTGTGTGTGCTTGGGAAGATATGTGCATAAATCTGTGTGTGTGTGTGTGTGTGTGTAAACAAGCATGAATAAAGTTATATAGAATCTCAGATGCATGACCACTTATGCTCTTGGAGGTATAAGTGGTAGACAGAATTACCAGTCTGCTGGGGCCATTTGTCCTCAGCATGTTTAGACCCCCACGTTTTAGAGGCTGGCTGAGGGAAGCCAGAGCAGCTCTCAGGTCCCAACTTCAAATTAACACTCAATGTGTTTTCACTTGGGCTGTGCCACTGAATGACAGGGCACGGAAAAGTATTTACTTGTGCTTTTCTTTTCCTAAATTGGCTGTGGACATATAGAAGCGTGTCCATATGTGAAAGAGGAAAAAAGAGAAGAAGGGGGGATTATACACCGGTAGCAAAAGGCATCTTGACTTTAGCTGACACAGAAGAAATGTTGAATGAAATAATGATCAAAATGAAACAGAAACACAAGGTTTGAGCACAAGGTGACCCCCAACCACATTCCTTCCTCCGACCCCTCTTCATTAACAGGTTTACAAAACCAGACCAAATGCTGTTACCTTCATCCCAGGTACAACTGGACGCAGAACATTCCAACCCAAGCCTATCGCTCACAGACATCTCTACATTCCCCCCAAACATGTCTCATCTGACACAATAACCGCAGTTTGATATTATCCTAAATAAGCAGTCCGTCTCTGAAAGTGGGCCGGCCCGAGGAAGGCAAGCTCTGATTCTTTTGGACCACTTCTAGGGGTAAGGTGGTAACAGATCGTCAAGGGTGTGATATCACTTACTAGCTAACTGAATCAAAATGGTGGGCCGATGCAACGCACCCCCAAATATATCCCCGACTTATTCTTTGAGGCTCAACTCTCCAAACTAAATGAAAACAACATTCCAAACAATTCCCCTTTAACCAATGTAGGGAATTCACTGCAGCAGCACATCTGACAAACGGTGGGGATATATGCATGATTGCAACTTGGTAAATCTGCACATTTGGATTCTATATAATGACACTCGTGCTTTGTCAAGTGCATGGGAACTGTCCTTAGGGTGTAGTCTGTGATCAGGGAACATCAAATACTGTGACTAAATTGAGAGGATTGGAATAAAGATAACCGTCTTCCTATCACGACAAGGAGCTTACCCTGCAGAGGAAAGCCCTGTATCTGACCTGGACTCTAGCTCCCCTGCAACTAATTATACTGTCCTCCCTTTGCCATCTTTATGCAAATAGACCTTATCTGTAATGTCTATCTAGCACTTCCTGCCAAACAGGAAATGCTCGTCTGAAGAGAGATTTGATTTTTCATTACAAGGAGCTGGGACAGGAGGCAATTAGCCTATCAAGCGGAGAACCAGTCAGCAGAGGGAGAGACAGGTTCGATGCTGTGACTAAGAGACATTGAAAGCGTTTCTGCTCCCTTTTTTGTGTGGCTTCCTGAGTTTAACACAACTCAGATTTTATCTTCATGACAAGAACACTTTTATAATGTCTTTTAAAGAGCTCATTATTCCAGCTAACAGAGTCGGTGAAGGCCAACGGGACGCTGTTACAGGGCACTCCCACCGAGAGAGCAGGGACCCATTTTAGTGGTTGGCCCCGGGGACTGACTGCTCACCGGGCTTCAGCTCAGAGGTCAGCGCGGAACACTATACACAGTTAGCCTTGTGGCCTTCTGCAAACACATTCCACTAAAACCTATGTGCAAGTGCTTAAAGATGTGAGCATGCATACCCACACACAAAGAAAGCACAAGCATAACACACTCTACTCTCTTTGTCATGCACAATCCCACCTTCTATTTGCCAATTGGTTACTTGTGTTTTTACACATATACATACATACATTTTCTCACATACCTAGATATATAAACACACACAATCCCTTAATTAGTCACACCTGCCATCCTCCCAGGCCCCTAACTAAGCCCACATTAAGGGAAACACACCAAAACAGAGAAGCGTATATGACACGAGTTACAGTGTGAGCTATGAGAGCTAATCATACCGGTAGTGTTGGTTTCACTGTAAATATACACCTCCAGAAATAGACACATCTGCCAGGCCGATAATATGGATCCCCCCCCTACCCAAGACAAAAGATTAATGGGTAGGGTGTCACCCACTTCGAAAGGGGAGTTCACCAAAACAACCTCCCTAACTGCTACAGAGGATAGCCTTCAATCGTATGATAATGATAGTTTGAGTGTCTCTTAGATGTACAAACACACACACACACAGTTATAATGTGTCTCTTGCAGTTGGTGTTTCCCATGCCTAAGCATACACCATGACACCAGCTCCATCTCTTTTTACCCCTCATCACCATCTGTGTTGTTGTACCTTAAGGAGCATGACCCTGCCTTTCTTCATCTTCCTCGCATATGACCTTTGACATGCCCTTTGACCCTTCTAGGCTTGCTTCCCCCGTGGACCCTGACCACTCTGGCCCTTCTCCGTCACTTATCACCCACCAGGAAAGCCCAGCTTGTCCTACACCGAGTTGGCCTGGCCTGGTCTGACCTGTCTCTGAGGGAAATGAAGACAGAGTGAAGGGCTGGAAGAGGAGAGGAAGATATCAAAGTCTCACTCGTGTGAGGTTCATCTGTCAGCACCAGGGGGTTGTCGTCCCTCTGTCTGCTGAGGCAAGGCACTGGTATGAGAATGCACCATGAATAATGCAGGTTGTTGCCTCAGTGTGCCCCCACTAACATCCACATGTCTAAATCTATATGCAGGGACGGAGGGCTCAGGAGGTAGAGTGAGTGATTTAGTAAGAGGAAGGTTGGGAGTTTAATCCCCGGCCACTTAAGATTGTGTGCTGAAGTGTCCTTGAGCAAGACACTGAAACCCTAACTGCCTGGGCGCTGCAGCAGCTCAATGCTCCTACACAATCGGATGGGTTAAATACAGGAGACAAATTTAATTGTAAGAATGATCAAATAAACCTGCTTTCCTTTCCTATATGACACAGAAAACATCATCATGGAAATAAGCTGTGGATGAGCAGCAAGGATGCAGGGAAAGATCTTTCAGGGAGAATGAGTCAGTGAAGTAATGATCCAGGTATTGCTGGGCTTCAATAGCTGTTAGACAAGACCATAACTGGACCTTTAGTATAAACTGCCCACAGATGAGCATCTTCTGGTTATGGTGCTTATACAAGAGAGATTAAAAGTGTATAAATTTCCCTTCATTGAGGACAACAGCTCATCTTTATTTCCCTTAAGAGTCTTCAATATAAGGGACATCTGGAGTGATGACTGAACAAATCTGCGTATGCAAGTGTGCCCATGTAGAGGGATTCAATTTGTGCTGTATCTGCAAATGGTTTCGGAGAAAAAAAGATGTTCAACACTGGGAACAGAATAGAATAGGGTGCTGCTTCCCCTTTCCATTTTGCAGTTGAGTCAGTCAAGAAAAAACTGTCTTTTGCCACTCAATGCTTTGTACATTCATGCTGTTGCACAATTTTTTGTATAAGTTAAGGCAGTTACGTGACCCAACAGGTTGTGTTTCTGTGCTTCTGTTTTCACTACTGGCTCTGAACTCTAACTCACGGACCAGGCTTAAAGGTCATTAGAGATCAACCAGCTCAGCATCATTGCCCGATCATGACTAACCACTGAAAGTTATGTACACATGGCCCTGCAGGAACGTGCACACAAAAGAAAACACACAACAGACACATAAGTGAATGTGAAAGAGCAACAGTCAAAGGAGTGAAGGATTAATAAAGGATGTATGACTTTCAATGCATTGGTAGCAGACCTCGTGGCTCTGCAGTCCTGATGTTTTGGGATTAAACTGATTGTTGCAGAGCACAGTACCCACACAACGTTTCTATTAATCAGAGTCTTCAAAGTCACTCTTCTGTTTGTGTTCCACTAATCTAATAAGGGGTAGGGGGTCCTATACACTCTAATGGAGGAATCCAACCCTTACTCTGCACACACACACACATACACACACACACACACACACACACACACACACACACACCAATGCCCTGTGGCCATATCTGCCCCCAGGCCAGATGTGAGGTCACGTTATTGAGAACATGATGAGAACTGGCAGCCATCTGTCCTCACACCATAATAATGCTGTTTTCTCTTCCCACGAAAAAGCACAAGTGTGTTAATGTGTCTATGCATGTGTGTGTATCTGCGTGATTGCTCAAGTCATGTCATCACAGGGTGGACTTACACCCCTTGGTCCCAACCAGATGGGGTTGGACACATTCCCTGCCCCACTATCGGGGTCCAAATCAGGGGGCTCTACAGTGGAGGCTGGCCATACTACAAGACTTGGGAGATTTGTGAGGGCCAAAAGCTTCCCGTCCCCACCTGTGTCAATCACACATAGTAGAGCCAATGTCCCTGTGAACCCTGCCAATCATGAGATCTATACATTACGGGCTGAAGCAGGACTGAACGAAACAGGCAGAAGGCATCATAGGTGAAGATGGAGGAGGAAAGGGGAAGGGGCAGAAGGAGAGAGTGTAGTAGGATGGGAAGG
Source organism: Regalecus glesne (assembly GCA_900302585.1). Taxonomy (NCBI): domain Eukaryota; kingdom Metazoa; phylum Chordata; class Actinopteri; order Lampriformes; family Regalecidae; genus Regalecus; species Regalecus glesne. The sequence goes on along the minus strand of OMLC01096903.1, from coordinate 8,614 downwards.
GGGTACAAGTGGAAGACATGGACATCCAGAGACCATAGGGTAAGTAGAAAGAATGGATGTACAGATGGAGCTAGGGTGGAGGAAGGAAAGGCCAACACCCGAAAGACAGCATGCTGGGGTGAGAGGGGCAAGAGGTCAGCCTACTCCTGCCAATGCTTCAAATACATTCCACTAAACACTAAGGGACAAGCTAATCTGAACACACGGAGACTTCTGCAAACCAAGGTTGAAATGAAAAAACAATATATCTTGAATGCTAAAACATGTCGGATGAACCTTCCAAAATGAGACTATTGTATGTCCAAATCTCAAACAGATACCATTGAATATATGTAAGCTGAGGAAATTCCCTCGGACATATTTGAAATCAACACTTTCAGCAGGATAATAATTCCATCTATCACCATATTCAGTAATCTGCTCTAAGGCACAGGAAGGTCAATCAAGATTTTGCACAAAAATCTACCTCCATAAATCAGCATCCAAAAACACCGAAGGACGAGCCCTTTTTCTTTCTCAGCCGTTTGGAGATTCCCTTTGATTTCCCATGTGGGAGCGAAGAAATATTTACACATAAACATCTGGTTATTCAGGAAAACATGCACTGCCGCCAATCTGGTGACCAGACCTTGTCTTGCACAACGGTATGCCAACTCATTAATTCATAGAGCTGTAAACAAGGTTTACTATACAGAGAAGAGAATGGGTCGTCAGCAAAGGAGCATCACCCCAGAGCCTCTGTTAACCCCTTAAGAATGACAAACATATGACAAAGAAATGCACACAGGCAGGGTGACACAAACACTGAGTGAGACAAGGCTACATACACACGCACAAATGGAGACAAGGGCAAACATGATAAAGAGAGTGAGAGTGGAAGAGTATTAGATAGTGAGTGTGTGTGTGTGTGTGTGTGTATGTGTGTGTGTGTGTGTGTCTGCAAGTTAGGGAGGAGGCGGGAAATTATTGGCAAAAAGAAATCTTCAGGCTTGAATGGATCTGGAAATTGTTGTGGGGGAGGGCGTCTTCCGTGTGTGTGTGTGTGTGTGTGTGTGTATACACACACACACTTATGTGTGTATAAACAAGCCATGCATTTGCAGGCTCGATTGGTGTTGGCAGTGGTGGAACTAATGACAGTTCTAATCACAGTGATAGGCATCAGAGAGAGACTGCATGCCACATGCACTCCCCACACATCGCTGTTGCCGCACCACGCCAGGCCACACAGGGTAAACTCCTTAGGATTTTCTCTGCATGGTTTACCAGATTGTACAATTTCCTCCATCCGATCCTACACTCGACCCCATTCGCAAATCCCTTTTCTATCCCATGGAGAAATATAGGTAATATGGAACACAATGAAATTAGTCTGAGGGAAAAGAACAGCATCGGTTACTTTTCTACACCCAGAGAGTGGTGAAACTGATTCCTATCATTTGGTCAACATGAAACTCTGGGAGACGTTTATCATCCCCCGATTCTCTTCCTCCTATCAACCACAACTGCTGGCCGCGCCGGGATAAGTCCAAACGACCTTGATCGGAGCGCTTCTAACAATGAGATGATTTTGTGAGTCAACGGGGGATACGGTGGGGAGGATTCCTGAGGCTTTCCACTGGAATTCGGGAATGGAGGAGGTGTTGACATAGGACTTTATAATGTTTGAAACTACAAACCATACTGGCCGGTGAGTCGATGTTTCGTTCCATTGGTTATGTGGCTGAATAACGACAGCAGTATGAGTCACTGCCACACCACTCAAACAGGCACCGATGCAAGCCTTCGGCTTGTCAACATGGCTGTTATGTGCAATAGTAGTCATTTGGAGTCTCAACAGTTGTTTTGGGTGACATAATGAGCACAATCAAGTGATCTCTTGCCTCCAATATACACTCTTTCTGTTTGTTTTTCCCTTTCTTTCCTTTCTCTTTCGTTCCTTCGGTTTCTCCTCTTGGCTGACTGTAATTGCCTACGCATCATTATTCCACTTTGAAAAGCCGTTGAAACTAAATCCTGGACAAAAGCTCGGGCTCTGGGGCCTCCGATGTGACCAACCTCGAGGGATGGATGGTACTCTGGCAAGGCAGCGTGAAACAAGGCACAAAAAAAATGCCAAAGAGGGCGCCAGCATTTAGACACAGCGGCAGACCAACGGTGGCGAGGGGGAGAGTAGACAGGCTGGCCATGCCTGGCTACACACACAGACCCCGCTCACATTCCACTTAACCAGACCAATTACTGCCACAATGGAGAGATCGAAGTTTATCTGCAACTATGCAGCCAGCAGCACAGTACAGCAACAGAGCGAACAACAATGTGGGTGACACTGAAATGCCGGAAGGTTATCTGGTGTCAAAATCTGCCTCGCAAATCCTCCACGGCACTTTTTCAGTGTAATTCAACCTGCAAAACGCATTTTGGATGAATGCACTGTCAAGAATAGCCTGATGTACAGTATGTGTGGGCTTGCATGCACATCCTTGTGTATGAGCTTATTATAACAGCGTGCATAAAATATGCCAGCGCTTCTTCCATTGAACTTGGTTGAGTGTCTTGGCTCAGCCCCAGTTTGTGTGTATTTGTGTCTGTTTGCCAGACAGTCAGTTAATCCTTTTTGGCCACGGAGTTTCAGCTTCCGTGCCACCTTGCACAAGGTGACACTGTCCTTTCCCTCTTGCCGTCAATAATGTCTGGTCAGTATGTCCGATTACATCAGTCTGCATGTGTGTAACAAATTGTGTGTGCACGTGGTTGTGTGCGTCTGAGCACATGTGGTACTAAAGGTTAGTATTTGGGTTTGAGTGTGTGTAAATGGTTTTACCATCTCTGCCTGTGTGTCTAAGATGGTCAGGGATTTGGTGTGGCAGTAATGACTCACACCTCACTGGTGGTGCTAGACTGGCATTTGTTATGTGTTTTTACCCCTGACGTGGGCAGGGAGGCAGAGGGGGGTTGATACTAAGTAGAGCCGGGTCACAGTCAACCTGACACCAGCATCACTGGTGGGACAACAACAGGCTGCAGCATTCCACACTCCTCCAAACATGGCCTTCACTGTTTAACACCGAATACTCTGTTCTGCTCATGAGCTTAAGTGTTCCCTCAAGTGACTTATGGCCCATAACAAACACTCAGTAGTCTCTGACTGGAGAATAAGAAAAGATTCCACTTCAGTGTTCAGAATCATATTGTTGTTTTCCTAGTGTCTCGTAATTTTGCTTAGATTTCTGTGCAAAAAAAAATTAAACATATTACTTAACCATCAATTAATCATACGAGGCACATTACCCCACACACACAATCTGGCGCATCACTTAGATTGTTCATGACCAAGATATTTATAATAATGATATGATTATTATAATATTATTGATATAATGATTTATTCATAGATCAGGATGTACGACAATTGTTTAGCTACTAGAAGATTGATGGTGGGATCCCCAGCCCCTGCAGAAAGCATGTCAAGTGTCTTTGAGCAAGACACTGAACCCCCAACTGCTCAAGCCCTGTGATGGAATGGTGACCTGTCCAGTTTTTTTCCACACTTTTCATCCAATGAACACTGGGTGAGGTTCCAGTGTGACTCCTTGACCCAACTTTGGATGGATGAATATATTATCCCACACAGCTCTCTGGGAGATTAAGTCAATTCAAGTCAATTTTATTTGCATAACCCATAAAATCTATTGGAAGATATATTTTTGTTTTGTCTTTTGGCAAGACTTACAACTAATTCAGCAGTTTAATGTTTTATATCGAGTCATTCTTAATTTGAGTACAAAGCCTTCCAAACTTCAACACAAGAGAAAATGGGAAAAAAAGCAATGCAATGTACATAAATATTTGATTTCATTAGCTCCGAAACATCTGTTCTCTGTTTCTAGCATACCATCAACTAAGTATCAAAAGAGGATCTCAATTTCCTGAGATATTTTCCAATTAGACAGCTCAAAGAAAAAGCTCACCAAATATAGAGTGAAAATTTTAATGTAAACTGGAAATAGTTCTGTTAAACCCCAAGTGTGAGAGGTTACATGCCTTTAAAATGAAACAAGCTCTTTTATAATGAGAGTCTATTTCCAAGGACAGGCATGGAAAATGTATTAGTACATTTAACTGGGCCATAAGCAGTAGTATGGCACATCAGTAGAGGACCTTGAGGATGGATGGCACACCGTTATACGAGAGATCTTATTCACCCTCCCAGGCCACTCTGTCTTTCCCTCCGTTATCTCTCTTTCACTCAAACATACACACACACAGACACACACGCATATACACAGGTCATTATGGAAGGGCATACAGCATTCCCAGCATTCCGCATGGTGCCTTGCATCCTGGCTTCCGTCAGCAGAGATGTGCCAGATCCCCTACACAACACGCACACACCCTCACAAATGCACACAACTACATGTATAACGACCACCAATAACTGCTCAATCAGACTCAGATGGCCTCTGAGCATCAAGAGGTCAAAATGCACCAATAAGGCCTCCTCAAAACTCTGTTCACCTTCATCCTCACTCTTGCTATATGCCAGTGAACAAACTGAGATTCCCATTCTGACACAAGGACTTTCCATTCTGTCTCTCCGTATGCTAGATAAGGCTGAATGAATGAAAAACGTTCTACACTTGGACATTTCCCCCTTTTTAACAAAATCATCGGACTGAGAGTGTTTATATATCTTTCTAATGGGTAAGGACAATGAGTGTGTGTTTTCAGGCTCTATCCCTCTTTGACATTTATTGGTGTGATGTAAAACATACCAAGGGGGTGTTAGACAGACCAGGCAGATATCTACTCTCATCCTTAAAACTAGTAGCGTAAAGTGTCAAAGGTCATTTGTGATGATTGCAGCCAACATTACTTCTTCCCCAGCTCTAAATCTGCTGTCAGTTATTCTGTTCATGTGAATTTGTATTTCCAAATAGGTCATCACTTAGTCAACTAAAAGACTGAGTGCAGATCCTCACCAGGCATGATTCCCATTCTCCAGCGCTCAGACTGAGGCAACAAACCAACTGAGGAATTAGCTCTCAGTTGTATTATAAAAAAGGTTTTTCAAAGGTTTTGAATCATGGCAACCATGTGGTCCTTGATCATAAAGTCAGAACTACACATAAACATTATCATACTGGTAGGTCCAGTAATATATGAACCTGCAACAGATACACAGACAGAAAAAAGGGTTTCTCCTGCAATTATAGAGCTTTTGCATTATGTCCAAATCGATTGTATGGGAAACATGGAAAAGGGATTTTATTATGCAACACTTAAGCTAAAAAAAATCAATCTACCTAGTAAAAGTTTTTGCCTGTAGGATTCATGGATGGCCCCTTACATGAATGCAACCGAGTCTAATATAAACTAGCACTTTCCAAAAAGAAAAGGTGTGCTATAAGGATATTTTGACCAAACCCCAACTCTGTCCAAAGAAGCTGGGTAAACAGTTTGTGCTCGCACAAACACGAGTCACATCTACAACTATAATAGATCGGGATGATAAGAATATGCAACACTTCATATTTTGACAGCAAAATATTGGAAGCTGTACCTTTAAAATCTATATTATCGGAGGGTTGTCAAAATTATATTTAATAGTGTTTGATCATGTCACTGCCCGATCTGAGTGAATAGTAGATGTGAGCTGTGCATGTATGAGAATTAACGATTCAGCCAGCTGTATAATATTGTGAAAGACAGAGGTTATTAATTTTGGTTCACTCAGTGTTTTCCAAGTTCTCCTTTGCCAAGATCAGAGGAGATGATTTATTGCAGGTGTAGAGTAGTTATTTGTGAAGCATCTTGGGGTGGGACATAATTACCAACAACCCAAACCACACACTTTTGACCCCCCCTGCCTTTACAGTTTCTAGAATATGCAAAATTAAACTTCCAAGCAGTTCCATCCTTTTTCATCCATCCATCCATTGTCAACCGCTTATCCGAAATGGGGTCACGGGGGAACTGGAGCCTATCTCCGTTCTCATTGGGTGAAAGGCGAGGTACACCCTGTATAGGTCACCAGTCTATCACAGGGCAGAGCAGTTAAGGGAACAGTGTCTTGCTCAAGGACACCTTGACACGCTTCTCTGCAGGACTGGGGATCGAACCTGCAACCTTCTGATCGCCAGGCGATCGCTCTACCCACTGAGCCATGCCCCCGTTTTTCATCACCATTTGCAAATAATAATTAGTTAAAAATGTACAATGTAACTCCACGCCCTTCTCCCCAATTTACTCCATTCACCAGTAACATTCATAGACAATAGTATGAAGCAATACTTGCTTTCTGTCTCCCACCAAAGACCTGGCAAACCTATGTTATAGTAACTCAACTTACATGATTACTTGACTCGAAAAGGCATCAATCTTCTTCCCTTTTCTTTTGTGCACTTCCTCATATTCCTCATAACAAAAAGAACAATGAGAATGTTAAACAATGTCAATCATATGTCATTAGCAGTAGCTGTCAGTAACACACAACATCAAGCTAGCCTATACTGTATACTGGCCTACTACAGACTGATGGCCAATTAGCAGGCAGCTTGCTGAAGAGACATTTTAGACCAAGGGTGCAATAAATATGCCCCAAAAGAGGGGCATTATATCTTTAATTAGCTATCCAGATGTAAATGCTATCAAACTAAATAATGTTAGCTACCTGCATTGTTTGTTTGCCGTCTTAGTCGCGTTGCGAATGACCAAGCAAGCATAAATGACTAGGATAGTATCCTTCATTTTATATTCAGTGACCAACATCAGCAGTCACATCAAGTTTAAAACAAACTGACAAAATTCTACATTTATACCTCGATAAATAACCGTTTCGCATAATTTCTCCGTCGTTCCCCGTCCATTACTACAGCCAGCGGAGTGACAGTATCTTTCCTCGTTCGCGGGGATTGCTCAAATGTCTTTGATTGGCTGGTAAACCTTTCAATCAATATAGATTGACCAATCACGTATAGAGAAATCCCTTTAGTTAGGGTCCAGTAGTATTCGAGATTAGCTGTGGCCAGATACAGAACATCAAACAGAGGCAGGCAAATGCAATACCACCTCCAGGATACTGCCTGGCATGGATTATAATCCACTGTATCAGTCTTGATGTGAACATTTTAATCCAATAAAACAATGAACCCATCCCGAGCATGTTTTATTGCTATTATGTGCAGCCAAATGGGTTGCACCTATGTCCCATATGTTGATGTTCAGCATAGCTCAGGAGGCAGTGTGGTCGTCTAGTTATGGGACTATTGGTGGTTCAATCCTCGGGCCCTCCAGAAAACATGACGAAGTGTCCTTGAGTAAAACAATGAACCCCTGGCTGCTTCACTGCAGCTGGTCACTGCACCCATACAACAGGATAGTTTAAATGCAGAGAAGTTGTTCTGTTGTATGTGTGTATGATGACAAATAGACGAAACTGCTTCTGCTCCTTCTGCTTCTTCATCATCATCACCATCATCATTATCATCATCATCATCATCTTCTTCTTCTTCTTCTTCTTCTTCTTCTTCTTCTTCTTCTTCTACCCAGTAGATCAACAATTCCAGCGTTATGTGGGTGCCAAAAAAGGTCTAAAGTTGCTATTGTTGTGTCAAGAAACCTTGCTTGTGTTTATTTCTGTTTACACAATCCAGTTAGAAAGTTTTCAATTAACTTTGGTCTCTATGAGTGTGGAGAGAAAGCAAACACTTCCTTTGTTAGGAGGAGAAAAGCCAGTGAGTCCTCGAGTCGATCCAGGACTCACACAAAGATGATTGCCTCGTGCCTCGGAGTATTCTTTCCTCCACTTTGGCAGGAGGTGATCTCATTAATATAGGTTCAAAATGCCTTATGTGAACTCTCGGCAAATGAGGAAATTAGACTTGACGAGTGATTCACTGGCTGGACGTAGCGGTTGCTTGCTGAGGAACAGAGGCCTTGAAATCAAATTATCCATGCATCTTCCGAACACACAATTAATGCAAGAGCATTAATCTCTGCGGTAGGAGCACACATCTCTGCCACATGCACTCACATACACACATAAATACTGACAAACACACACCAGGAAGAAGGATTGCTGAGGTGCTTATGTGTCATTTTCCCCTGCAACCCTGCCGACACACACACCTCTGCCTCCACAATAAGCGTAATTCTTGTTTAGATCAGCCATCTTCACCTGTCCATGAGAACGCCAGCGCCAGTGGCATCCATCCTCCACACCTGTCAGTTGTGGTGAGCCCCCCCCAGGCACATCCACTCCATCAAACCTCAATCTGTCTATCACTGGGTCTATCTATACCTCTGTAACCAACGCTCCACTCATCTATCTGTCTCTTTAACTGAGGAGATGATCCCCCTACTCATCTCCTGCCCTGATCAGCAGCATGGCATGGTCACTTCTATCTCTCTCTGTCTCTCTATCACACACACACACACACACACACACACACACACACACACACACACACACACACACACACACACACACCCCCCCACCCCCCCCCACCCACACACACCCCCACCCCACACCCCCCCACACACACACACACCCACACACACACACACACACACACACACACACACACACACACACACACACACACCATAACCC
>OMLC01096902.1:0-34480 GCA_900302585.1 Regalecus glesne | reverse complement strand
TTTTCTGAAATTGATTCAGAACTTATGCTCCAGGGGGTGGTGGGAGTCAAACCGCAAGTACTGGTCCGTATGTGTGGGTTTGCGGTACACGCTAACAAACAACCGCCCCCCAACACCAACCTTCACTTCACAATCTAGGAAAGCCAATACGCCATCTTTCGCATCCTCCCTTGTGAATTTGATGTGGGCGTCCACTGAGTTAATGTGTTCAGTGAACTGTGGTACGTCCTGGGATTTAATTTTAACCCAGGTGTCGTCCACATACCTGAACCAGTAACTCGGTGGAGTCCCTGGATATGAAGCCAGAGCCTTCCTCTCTACTTCCTCCATGTATAGGTTGGCCACTATAGGAGAAACAGGGGAACCCATAGCACACCCATGCTTCTGCCTGTAGTATTGCCCCTGATACGTGAAGTATGTAGACTGAAGGCATAATTTCAGCAGCAGACACACTTGGTCAGAGTTAAGGGTGGTCCTGTCTCTGGCAGAAGCATGGGTGTGCTATGGGTTCCCCTGTTTCTCCTATAGTAGCCAACCTATACATGGAGGAAGTAGAGAGGAAGGCTCTGGCTTCATATACAGGGACTCCACCGAGTTACTGGTTCAGGTATGTGGACGACACCTGGGTTAAAATTAAATCCCAGGACGTACCACAGTTCACTGAAAAACATAGCAATAATGCATGAAGTACAAAATTCAGTTTGATATAGAGTAGATTATTTTGATTATTTTTGTCTGTCACTTCCTCATATACTTGACCAAAGGTGATTTCGTGAGAATCATCCCACTGAGCCATGCTGGCCCTATTATGGGCATGGCTCAGTAGGTAGAGCGGTCCCCTGGTGATCGGAAGGTTGAAGGTTCGATCCGCACAACTGCAGAGAAGCGTGTCGAGGTCTCCTGGAGCAACATACTGTTCCCCTAACCTCCCCCCACCCCCCCTGTGGTAAACTGGTGACCTATATAGGGTATAACCTGCCTTTCGGCCAACGAGAACGGGAATGGGCTCCAGTTCCCCTGTTACCCGATTTCGGATAAGCGGTTGACGGTGGATGGAATAATAATGATAGTAATTATTATTACTATCTTTTCCTAGATAAATCATTCTATTTGTTTTTGGCTCCTTTGTTACTTGCCTACATGGATTTTTTTTCTTTCACTTTTCAATTTAATCAGTCTATCCCTGCTTTGGTACCCATTATCTTCCTCAGTTGCCTGTTATTTCTTTCAGAGCAAATATTTGGTTTGGACAAAATTTTTAGAGAAACTTTCTCCTTTGTATGTGTCTCGAGTGTGTGGTGATGTGCATGGACAGTTCTTTGACCTGATGAAACTGTTTGAGGTGGGCGGATCCCCTAGCAGCACCCGTTACTTGTTCCTTGGGGATTATGTAGATCGAGGGTATTTTAGCATTGAGGTAAGTGTATTTTGCATTTATGCATGTGTGGTGCTATACTCATTATCATTTCAGCTGAATTCTAGCCCAATTCTTGATCTGGAGTTGAGTGCTTTTGGGTCATTGTGGGAAAATGCAAGGTACATTTATATACACAACTCTCTCGCCCTTCAAATTGCCGTTACTTCTAACCCACCTTGAAAACATGAACTTGCATATATACATGTATGATGCATGGCCAGAATGATACCTCTAGGCTCTGTATTCCATTTTTTAAAACAATCTGTATAAAGTGCTGAGTCTACCAAACTGTTTGCCAGAGGTAAGTCATGCTCAGTTTAGTTATGGCTTACATAATATTTTTGTAGCTTGCTCCTGGTGCACTTTACAGCCATCAATGGTCCATATATAAACAGCCAGTTTTGATCTTTGTTGCTCCATATACACTCCATAAACATGGAGGACAAATGTAACTATACTCCTCTGTTCAGTATGTGCCGTACTGTAAGAGTATGAAAGCAATGTCTGCATTATTCATAAACAAGTAATTTGGTAGAGCAAAAATTGTTGAATTAATTCCATAAAGTGTTTTCATTTAATGAAATACTATAGGACACTGATAACCTTCTGTTTCATATTTCACTTGTTGGAATATCTGACTGCAGTGTGTATTGTACCTGTGGACTCTGAAGATCAACCACCCCACCACACTGTTTCTCCTCAGAGGCAATCACGAATGCCGGCATCTTACAGAATACTTTACCTTCAAACAGGAGTGTAAGTTATTCTGGCCTGGCCTGGTCTCTAATCACTTCTATTAGTGTAGAGTTTCTCCTTCTAAGGCCTTGTCATCAGTGGCAGTCCTGTCTGATATGAAATACTTGAGGATTTTTAAGTTCAGTAGAGTATGATATTTATCATAACCAACTAGCTGAATTTCTGCTGTGTATGTGTGTCTGTCTTTATCCTCTAGGTAAAATTAAGTACTCGGAGCGTGTCTATGATGCTTGTATGGAAGCATTTGACTGCTTGCCCCTGGCAGCACTCCTCAACCAACAGTTCCTCTGTGTGCATGGAGGTCTGAGCCCTGAAATCACTTGCCTGGATGACATACGCAAGGTTACGCTCCGATTTTTCACCATTGTCTAGATCTAGTTTTGGCTTGAGCTTTAGAAACATCTCTACTCTGCAGGACCTGTATTTTATATAGATTAAATTATGTTGTGCCAGTTTCAATTTAGATTTAGGATACCCTCTGTTTAATTGGGTGGCGTGCTGATGTGCTGTGTGCAGTTGGACCGTTTCAAGGAACCACCTGCATTTGGACCCATGTGTGATCTGCTGTGGTCAGACCCAGGAGAGGACTATGGTTCAGAAAAGACTCAAGAACACTTCTGCCATAATAGTGTCAGGGGTTGCTCCTATTTCTACAGGTACAAGGGTACAAGATGGGGTTTATTTTCATATTTTTTTCAGGAAAAATTAAGCCGCTAAAGTAGAGGCACTAGCCCGTATCTCATTATGTTTGCTTATTAGAGGCATATTAAGCTTTTATTGATTAAAATCAGTTGTTGGTAGATATAATAGAAAATAATGTCGTTATTTACAGTGATCAAAATGTAAAATTGATTTTTCTGATCAATCTCAGTAATTAAATATAGTGCTTTTGTAACACCACTGCTGTCATGTTTCAGACACTATGTCATGTAAGACTTAGCCCTGTTTAAGTGACATGACATGAATAATCCATTCAGGAATGATAAGAAATTGGAATATTCATAGTTCTAGTGATAGGTATGTGGTACAGAGCACACTTTGGGAACTGATGAAACAAATGTTGCAGGTTTGAACCCACTGTGGGGCATCAGGAAGGCATCCAATCTTAATTCGCCACACTCCATCTAAGTTCATGTCCACCCCACAACGTGGGGATTAATCGACCTCAGTATCCAAACATATGTAGTTTTGTGGGGCTATTTTCCATTTGATATTCTTATTCATCCAGGCTCCAAAATCCTCATTCACTATTCAAAATAACTACAGTCAACCTACCTGCGTTCACCAATAATAAATCATGATTTTTCTTTTGTCAGTTACCCTGCAGTATGTGACTTTCTGATGAATAATAATCTCTTGTCAGTAGTACGAGCACATGAGGCCCAAGATGCAGGGTAAGTAGGAATACTGATGGTGTTGCTGCTGCTTGTTTTGTACCATCTATAAATCTACCCCAAATACAGGTCATATAGGTAGAATGCCACCTCAGTTTCCTTATTTTGTGCCATGTTTCATTGTCTCTGTCTTAGGTATCGAATGTACAGGAAAAGTCAAACCACAGGCTTTCCCTCTTTAATTACAATCTTCTCTGCTCCTAATTACCTGGATGTTTACAATAACAAAGGTAAGAGGTTTGTGTGGCGGTATGATGTAGGGCAGGTATTGCAGTGCTAGAGAGAACCCTTTTCAAAACAAGATGTGTGGTGTATTAGTATAGGTTTGATAAAACGTGTGTGTATATGTTTTTTTCCTCATCAGCTGCAGTACTGAAGTATGAGAACAATGTGATGAATATACGACAGTTTAACTGCTCCCCTCATCCTTATTGGCTGCCCAACTTTATGGATGTTTTTACCTGGTCTTTGCCATTTGTTGGAGAGAAAGGTAAGAAGGAAAATATTCTGCCATGCTCTGTGATAAAATGTCTGTGGCTTGTATGCATGTATATCGAAGCAAATGTTGAGCAAATTTTTCCTTTGGTTCAAAATCTACATTTTCAATTTGTTAAAAGCACTAAATCATTGGTTGTGCATGTGTGTGTGAGTGTGCATGCCCTTCTATTACAACCACAACATAGCCTAATGTCTAAGGGCATCTGAGATGACTAGTTGAGCAGGTGCATCTTGTCTATCTGTTATGCCAGTGGTTCTCAACTTTTTTTGGTAACTGTAACAGCAGTCACATATTGTTCAACCTGACCTACCACCTCAATTAAGTGGTTAATCAATCAATCAATCAGTTAATCAGTTTTATTCAATATATTCATTTCAGAAATTGAGAACAAATAATGTAAAATGCATAACTTTTATTAAATAAAGTAAAATATTGACAGATGTCCATTTACGTGTTATGATTAGAAATTATAATAATAATTAATAATTATGCAATAATAATGTACCCATTATTGCTTTTTATACTTGATTCTTTGATTTCTACTTACCTTTACTTATTTTATACTTTATTCTTATACCTATTGGTTTATATGAATGTGTATGTACACACACACACTTTTTATCATATATCTTTATTTTTTTAATTTGATCTTTATTTCATGTTTCTATAATGGAGTCTCCCAGCCAAAGAATTTATCTTGAATGATAATGAGAGATCAGTTTTACGTATCACAATTAGTCCCCATGTTGTGGACATTGACATGTCATGTCATGGTCCACCGCTTATCCAATGTCGGACCGCACATCTGCTGGTGCCTATCCCAGTGCTCATTGGGTGGAAGGTGGAGAAATACCCTGGACAGATCACTACTTCATCTCTGGGCAGGTGTGGGGGATTTAGGCCAGATGCCCTTCCTTACACCCCATAGTTGGTTCAATCCTGCAGCCTCTAGCTCATCAGTTCCTGAACCATTTGCTCTACCCCAGAGCTATTGCGTCCCCTGGTGCATTTTTCAGTGTATTGTTAATACCAGATTCTCAGTTCTGGTTTGCATTTTTATTTCAGGGGATAAATTACATATTCACAAGAATGAGACAGGTTTTATTTTTTTGTCACCAGCAGTTTACCCTGGAAGCATTGCAGGAAAAGTTAGAATGCTAAAAAATAAAATAAATAATGATGATAATGATAATAATTGACCTCAAGGGAACACTTGGTTAATTAAAAAAATGAATAAGATAACCTGTTGTTTTCTCATAAGTCTTTAATAGAAGATGATGTGTTTGTTCATGTCACTATATCAGACAAAAGCAATCAACTGTGCCTGTCCGCTAATATCGTTGACTCATCAAGTTGCACAGCAAGAACACCCGTCAGTTTGGATTTTTTAATTACTTGCTCAACGATGTCAGTTCCCATATCATCAATCCTTCGACATAGTGTATTGTTTGATAAGGGCCCTGTTCTCAGTGCATCAGGGGATTTATTTATTTATTGTCCAGCATGGTTTCAGCAAGCACCACAGCAGCTGATAAAATGAGATAGTTGGCTATTGCAAAATGTATTTTAGCCTTAGCTACTAGCAACGAAACTGCATAAAATGCTTCGAGGGCTTTGGTAGATGTTGTTGCTTTTCTCATATTTGACTGACTTGCTCTAAATTCTGACAGCTTTCTGGGAAAGAATTTAGCTCTCTAGCCAACACAGGCGACATGTTTGTTGGTCATATGCCGGCTTAAATGTGATGGTTTCATACAGGTTTTTGCTAACTTTTCACTGCAAAGAAAACAATATGGTTGTATTGGATCAGAGGCTGTACGTGTGAAACCAATTGGACATACTTCTCTTGATATTAATGTACTAACAATGTTTTCTTTTTACTTTCATCTGTTTCATCGATGTTCCCATATTCATTCCTGATTTTACTGTTTGTGCCCGACAATGATCCAATCACTGGTTAGCTAAGGTTATCTTGGCTTGGCTTAGGTTAAGGGTTAACTCTGAGAGACGTATGGGAGAGCAAATTCATTCACTCAAAAATGCTTCAGAATTTTATAATGTTAGTTAAAGGACTAGTCATCTTAACACGGTAAGTTTTAATTAACTTATATTACGTTCAGTTGTGTGTTTTATCCTTGTTGTCTCCTTTTTTCACTGCAGGGTCTGGAGATAAACTTAATTGGATTTATTATGTTTATCATATTATTATTATCATATTATTACAAATAGCTGTTTGGGGATAGTATTTGTGGACAAAGAATAGCTAGAATTGGATGGATGGTGCAGTGGTTAGCATTGTTCCATCAAAACAAGAAGGTACTGGTTCAAATCTCATGCCAAGTCCTTTCTGTGCGGAGTTTGCATGTTCTCCCCACGTCTGCATGGATCTCCTCTGGGTGCCACAGTTTCTTCCCACAATTAAAAAAAGACTTGCAGGGACTGCAGATATGAATTAGCTTGAAGCTATAATGTGGTGCTGCACATTGAATAATGACATTGATGTAAAAAGCTGCACATGGTCCCTTAAAACAAATCCAACAAAAATTCACACGTTTCCTCTCACAAGCATGATCATGTTTTGAGGAGAATTTTCTGTAACTTCATAAAATCAGTAATATGTGTTTTGTGAAGCTCTGTTAGAGTTGAAAACTAAGCAGCTGACTTCCTTATCTGACTAGATTATTCACAAAATCCCCCCCATAACAGAATTGCATTAGAGTTGAACAACAAATACAATCCTGTTAATATGTGGCCAAAACAAAACACAATAAATATCCAATTTCTTAAATCTTGTATTTTTGAAATAGTTTAAATTCACCAGGTTAACTATAGAATACATTTATCCATTTTATTACATAGTAACTGAATACCATGGCACTGTTGATTTCAACATGTTTTATGCATTTTCCAATTTTGATATTTTGTCATACTCTAAACCATTCATGCAAAATGCATATTTCATGGTCTGTATATTGTGTGATTGCAGTGACAGAGATGCTGGTGAATGTGTTGAACATCTGCTCTGATGATGAGCTCATGTCAGAGGGGGATGACACATGTGAGGGTAAGATTATCTGATGCACATTTTTTTCCTTTTTTTTCTTCTTAATATAAATAAAAACAGTCCCTGAATCATTATTAAAGTTATATTGAAAGAACACAAGTAATGCAGATAATACTGAACATTGAACTTTTTCTCAATCAAATCACAAAAAAGTTGAATCGGTTCATGTGGATATGCCGTTTATTGAAAGAGACATTTCATCACTCATACAGGTGCCATCTTCAGTCTTAAGCAGACTGCGAGCATCTCCACCCTTATAAGCAACACAGTTGCACGATGACCGTAACCACTAATGATTTTATATGCAAATGTGCCGTTCACTGGAGGTTCAATTGTAATATTATTTTAATACTATTCACACAGGGTTGGGGAATTGTTGCAATCACAAGATTGTAAGATGGTGATGGATGTAGTCTTAGCCTCCCTCCTCGGTTCAGGGATGGTCATTCATTATTCACATAGATGACCTCTTTGACATGTGCACATCCTCATCCTTGAAAGAGTGGCCTTCAGATGGGTGTAGATTGTGAAGTCTTGGTCTGATGCATTAGGTCCTCTGTGTTGTACTATCTTCATTGCCAGAGTCTGTTTGGTTTCCCCAATGTACAAGTCATGGCAATTCTACTTGCACTTAACAGGCGACAATATATTGCTCTGTTTGTGTCAGTTGACCCGATCTTTGGGGGGGATTGATTTTTGGTGCTGCGTATTTTGTAGTTTGAAAGTAACTGAGATGCAGTGTACGGAAAATACACATCTCAACTGTTCTGAAATTCCAACCACATACAGAATCACCACTGGTTTACTCTTAGGCAGCTGATGTCCTTCTATCTTCATCAACTGGTGTACTATTTTGGCATCTTCCTGGTTTTTACAAATGCCCAGTTAGGATAACCACACGTAACCAAGGTCTGTTTAATGTGGGATTTCTCCCCTTCCCCAGCCTCAGTGGTGGTGGGGATATCAGTTTGGTGGAACCGAGTCCTGATGACTCCTAGTTTGTGCTCCAGTGGGTGATGAAAGTCAAACCTTAAGTACTGATCCATATGTGTAGGCTTACGGTAAATCTCAACTATCAAACGTCCCCCATCACCAAATGCAAATCTCACAGTCTATTTCCAGTCACCTGAAAGGGTGATGAAACATTTTTTTTAAATAAACACTGTATCCAGATGAACTGATGCAACTCTTGTGTGTTCCTTACCTGGATTATTGAGAATGCATGAAGACATTTTCATTCAAACCAATTTATTCTTTAATGGAGTTTATTTTATTCATACACTTCATGTACACTGACCAGTAAATGATCAAATAAGTTTTATCATGGCTAAATATTGAGAGAGTATTCTGTCATTGTGTCCTGGCGCTCAAATGAATGAATGTTTTTTTTAAATCTTGAACTAGATCTCTTTAAGGGAGGGTTGTTCTGTAGCCAATAATAGGCTCCCTTGGCTTTTTAAGTGATGTCAGTTGATTAGATCTGATTCATTGTAGTGTTAATTAGGTGTTAAAACAAAGTTGGGCTAAGTGCCAATGGTGTAAATGCTACATGGACTTGTTCTTATATATCGCTTTTCTTGTCTAACAACCACGCAAAGCCCTTTTCAACGAAAGCCTCAATACTGTGGCCCGACAGTATATTTATACGTAGAACTATTTTGTCCTCGAAGCATAGCTCTGGATGCCAAGAATTTTTGGGCACACACAACATGGTAGTTGCGTCTGCCTGTTTCAGTAGTGTAAAACTTTTTGATTTTCATGTGACTCATGTCTATATTGGATCACATAATTGGAATTTATCTTCCTTAGTGTGTTTACTGCTTAGGTGTCTGTAGCACTATTACTTTGTTAATCATGATGTGGGGATGAAATGGAGTAATAGGAGGTCTGAGGATATCTTGAGTTTTATGTGAAGACAATACTGGTCATCGTTCTAGGCAGTTATATATTGGATGTGACAGGCTGGGTAGACCATTATAGCTTAAATATAGCGTTACAAGTTATGGTTGTAAAGACAAAAATGTCTATTAAAACTAGACATAGCTTATTGCTTGATTTTAGGTTCCCTTTAAAACCAGAAGAAACATACTGCCGGTGGTTTAGGTTTTGATAGTTAATAGTAGTCAGTGTTACTGTTACTTGTCCATTGATTCCACAGCAGAAACGACACAACTCCTCAATAACTTTCTACATGAGCTGTTTATTTTTTAGCAATTTTTACATAAATGTCTTTCTCTTTACTTCTTCTGTCACCCATAGTGAGTGGTGGACTAACCACAGGATATAACAATCCCTCCAACTCTATTTGAGTATAACCGTTGCTTTGAATAAACTCCCGAGATCACTCATAGACAAGTAAAAATGATTCTCACCAAGTCACATCATGTTCACTGAAAGAATAATAGAAAATAACTAACTGGAGTGGGGAAATACTGCCTCAGCTCTGGTGGACTCAGAACAGGGATTATTATGCCCCTACACCGAGCCACTCTAACTATATATCAATTGTCTTAGGAGGCTTCCTTGACCTACAAGAATGACGAGAGACCTTGAGCCCGATTTCTTTTTCTTGATCAGCAGCCTCAGTATCTGACGACTGAGGTGGCTACTTAGCTCCACTTTCATTGTACCCCCAGACAGCCTGGAGCAGTTGTTTCTTGTCCTCAGGCTCAGTATGTGGTGGCCAAGTTGTCTGCTCAGCTCCATAGCCATCGGTGTTCAATGGGCATCAGGGTTTTGCCACTGTTCTTCACTGAATGAGTGGTGTCTGTCTGTCTGACTGTTCTTACGGGTGGTCAATGTGACATTTAAGCACCAGGCCTTCCACCTCCACTCTGGGAGAGTTGAGGTGGAAGGCCTGGTGGAATTGTACTGGTGATGACTATCCCACCTAGCCATTTCTGATTAACTTTAAAATCCCTCATCTACATTCTACACCTGTTGCCAGTTCTCTGGTTGGTCCAGTACTGTTTTTACTAAAGGTCATGTGTTCTTGGTTCTGACACATTTTATTTAGCATGAGTGTCTGGTCTTAGCAGGTCAAACCTTATAGGATAGCCAGATAACATATAAACTGATAACCTGCCTACTGTGTGTGGTGTTGATCGGTATGCCACCAAGAACATTGATATGCTTGTCTTTAGTGATCCTCCTGACTCCATGTTTTTATTCAGGGCCCTCTTATTTGTTTGCACAAATCTTCAACTACACAATTTGGAAGACTTGTAGATGTTATGCCGTTGACTGTCAAAGATCCTTGAAACTCAGTATTCTTGAAATTGGTGCATTCTTTGTCATGACCGCATGGAGAAGGCCATGAGTGCTGGACAGCTTCCTTTTTTTAAGGGACCATGTACAGTGCTTAATTGTTGCTGCTGATGTAGTTGTTCAGTCAAGGTAAACTTCAAGCCATTTTGAATGAGCACCTACTGCTATCAGTAGCGTCTCCCTGACGAATGGACCTGGATAGTCAATGTGAATACATGTCCAAGGATTCCAAGGCAATTTCCAAGATGAGACTGAATCTTGGGATGAGGTGTTGCATGCCTGTTGAGTTATGGTACAGGCCTTACACTTTGATTTCTACTTTATACTCCAGTTCTGGCTACCACATATGAGCTCTGGCTGTTGCCTTCGTTCTCGAGACTCCTGGGTGTGGTTCTTGAAGCTCCTCCAGCAGGGTTCCACAAGTTTGTGGCAACACCACAACATGGAGTCCCTAAAGTGGAATACTATTTTCTACATAAAGGTTAGCCTGCCTTCTGAAGAATGAAAACAATACCTCATCTGGGAAGGTGGCATCCTTTTTTGACGAAACGTACTTTAGCAAGCAAAAGATCCTTACAAGTCCACTGCTTCAGCTGATGGCTGGTAATGGAAGCAGTCTGAAGTTGTTTCACCACGTTTGTCAGCTTGGTTGACCTGTGAGTGGCCATGAACATATCTATGAGGGGATCTCTGGTGAAGCCATTGGTGTTTGCAATGGAGGGTCCTGGCCTATATCTGCAGATATACTGCTATTGAGCCAGTATTAGTGTCCAGCATTGAAGTCACAGTTATGGAGCTGGCAGAATGTTTTTAAGCTCACCTAACAGACTCAGTAGGGGCTTGTGTCCACTTTAGATGGTGCAGTCATGGCCATACAAATACTGGTGGAATTTCTTTCACTGCAAAAATTACAGGTAGCACTTCTTTCTCTAACTGAGAGTAGTTCTCTTCTGCTGGCGACAAGATACAAATCAGATGGGCTTTTCAGAGTGGTCCTATATAATAAAACTGCTCCAATTCTGTACAGGGAGCAATCACATGATATGATCAAGGGCAACTGTGGGTCGTAATGGGCCAGCACTGTTGTTGCTGAAGTAAATCCTTGGATATCTAGAATTCAACACACTTCTGAGACCCCCACACCCATTTTACACCTCTCTTCAGGAAATGGTGAAAAGTGGGTCCAAGACTGATGACAAATCATGAACAAACACCCATATTAATTAAGCATTCATCAGTAAGTTCGCAGCTCTGTCACATTTTTGGGCACTGGGAACTCTTTGATGGCTCTTGCTTTCTTCTCCAGGGTGTGGAGATCGGCACCAGATACCCTGTGTCCAAGATATTCAACTGCTGGAGCCATGAACTCGCATTTGGACTTTTTCAGCCCGAGTCCTGCTTCCTCTAGTCGTGTTAAGACAAGGTCGAGATTTCAAAGGTGATCTTCCTCTGTCGCTTCCGTGATCAGCATGTCATCCAGATACATTGCTGTGTTTGGGAACCCGGCCAGCAAGTTCTTCATTGCCCTCTGAAAAATTTGACGAAACCCTAAAAGGGAAACGTGAGTACTGGAATAACCCTCTTGTGAGTGTTAGCCATCACCAAGCTTGCGTGATTCTTCAGTCAACAACATCTGTTGATGGACTTGGGACATGTCTATTTTGAAGTAGTTCCTTACTCCTGCCAGTTTGACAAAAAGCTTATTGATTCATGACAAAAGCTATTCCCCCTGTCTTGAAGCTAAATTTGCAGTCAGGTTATAATGTCTGTAAATTCTGACTGTATTTTCTGGATTCAGTTCCGGTATGAGAGGGGCAGCCGAGTTTGAGTGTGTCACAGGTTCCATGACCCCTGGTGCTTTTAATCGGTCTAGTTCTGCTTCAAGTCTTCAATTGCATAACAAATGGCATTGGTCTGGCCTTGCAGTTGTGAGGTTTTACAGTCTGCTCAGTATGCAAATGCACTTCATCCATTTTTGGGTGGTCTTTCGGTCCAGTGGTTAGCCTTGTTGCCTCACAACAAGAAGGTCTTGGGTTGGCCTCCGGTGGCGTAGTGGGTTAAGGTGATGTTTAGTGAATCTCTGTGTCATACAGTTAAGGGTTCGAATCCTAGCTGCGCCATTTCCAGCCAGAGGCCCATAGTTAATGCAGCATATTTGGCTAAGTTTCACAGGGGTATAGGGGTTAGGTTGGATAAAGGATTCTAGATTCACTAGTGTCCCCCTGGGTTGTCCGGGCACTTACGGTGAAGTGCAGGGAAAGTACTCTCGCTACGTTCCCCTTCAACGGCCAAGCACTGTACTTTCCCCACGAGATCGTGATTTGTAAAATAGCGAGGGCTAGTCATCATGTGACTTGGAGACACATGGTACGGCTTCTTCTTTTCTGTCAATGCTCTTGAGGGGTATCAAAAAGTGACAGCGATTGGCAACTCGGGTAATTCGGGTGGGACATGGGATAAAAATAAAAATATAAAAACGAAAAAATGAAAAAAGAAGGTCTTGAGTTCAAATCCAATCCTTTCTGTGTGGAGTTTGTTTGTTCTCCCTGTGTTCACATGGGTTTCCTATGGTTGCTCTGATTTCTGCTAATCATCAAAAAGACATCCATATAAGGATTAATACCCCTGCCTGTGCCCCGGACCAAGACAATTGGAAAAAGAACTGGAGTTGGTCCTTGAGTGCTATAGCTGTCCGCTGCTCCTATGTAATAGGATGTGTTAAATGCAAAAGACACATTTTATTGTAAAACAATACATTGTAGAGAATATGTTGCAGCTTTCCATGTGCAATCCTGAATATTTGTTTCGCTAGTTGAGTCACAATACCCTATATATGTCCTTCCCTAGCAGATTTTGACCACAGCTTCAGACTACCAGCACATTCAGCTGTACTGTATGGCCCTTAGTGCACATTCACCTTAGTTTTGTCTTGGATATTGACCTTCTCCCCCATGAAAAATCCTCAGTACAACTGCAGAAGGCTGAAACCCTAACCCTGCGACTTTGGCTTGTAGTCTGGTAAAAGAGCCCTTACCTATTAACATACAATGCTCCCATGTCCACTTCCAAGTGTACTGGGCAGGTGTTCAGCTCCGCTATCAATGCAAGTGAACCACATGGTCTCTCTTTTCGCATCAAGTAGTTACTCGGCTGTTCCTCCTCTTTCTCTACAGCCTGCAATGAAGAGCACCGGCATAAGATAAGCGTTCCCTGAGCCTAGCGTCCGACTGATTGCCTTTCCCTTTATCCGCAGCTTACACATGGGGGCAATATGACCCCATTTTTACAGTAATGGCATTCTCTCCCTTGAAATCTGCAGTTGTGAGCTGTGTGTGGAGCCCCTACAACGGGAGCATGTCTTGGCGTTGTCCCTTTTCACTCATGTGTAACTGACAGGCTTTGCTACTTGAATAACTTGGGGTGTAGGTTTCAGGGTTCATGCACAGTTTTCTGCTCGTTCCAGTGCTGTGGCTTTATCATGGATGGTCTTCTATGTAAAATCAGATATTGTTGGTGGGTTGTGCTGGATCTGTTCACAGTCTATGTCCCAAACAAATTGATCTGATAATTGTCTCTCTAACGCATTACCAAAGCCACACTGTGGGGCTTGTTTTAATCCAACCATAATGATAAAACGCCTTCAGCTGTTCCTTTTGGACAGGACCGGAGTTGAAATCCCTCCACAATTTCATCTGACTTGGGATCAAAATGCTCACCTCCACATTTAAATAGGTCCCCAACATGACTTCAGTCAGCTTCTGTGGTGCAATCAGGTCCACTATTAGCCTATTCATTGAGCTGCCGCACATAGAAAGAAGAATTGCCCATTTTGTCTTTTCCTTCCATTACCTCATTTGCCTCAAAATACAATTTCAGTCTTTCCATGTAGATACTCCAGTCTTTTGAACCTGGATCAAATACATGCACTTTGGACATACAGTCGACTCCTGATAACTCAAACCTCCCACTAACTCCAAGCAATATTTGATTCTCTTCAGGTCTTTTATTATACAGTCGACTTGTGATTACTTGAATCCTCGGTAACTTGAACCTTGTTGCCCAACATGCAATGTGTCTAAACATAGGCAAGAATTTGAGGTTGATGAAAAGGATTATGCAGAAGTGGTAACTGAGGGGCCGCCCCCAAAGCAACCCTCAAAGAAATAATTTTTCTACACCATTGACGTGCTACAGACATACAGTTTGTTTGTTGAGGATCAAGTTGATGATTTCAAGTCTAACTTGGCAAAGATCTCAAAAATTATTGACAGGAACGGATTAGCAAAACAGCGCCATGGACTAATGACAGACTATTTCTGTAAGGAGTGAATCATAGCATAGAGTCAACAGCACAGTTGGATTTATTTTATAACTAGCAGTGACACATGATTGCAGTAATTTTCGGCTGCTATCTCTTGACAACTTTAGTAATAGAAGCACATCATCGCAGTTTTTTGGCTGTGTTCTCATGTTTTGTGTTTAATTGTACAGCATCATTATTGACAAAATATATATTGATAATCTTTTTCTTTATTTTTGAGAATTTTGATTAGATTACACACCCGTTGGGTAGAACTAAACCCTGTAAGCAATCAAGAAACAATACACCATTTTAAGGCCTATTTCCTGTCCTTTCTCTCATAAGTCTCAATAACTCCAACTCTTAATAACTCAAACCTTTTTCTGTTCCTCCTGAAGGTTTGAGTTATCAGAAGTTGACTGTAGTTAGTATTGTTTTATCACAGATGCTTTACTTGGTTTCACTCTCACTCGCTACTCTACCTGCTCACATATGCTGTAACTTTGATTTGCATGATAGTTCACAATATGGTAAGTGGTTTCTTAGGGTTGCTTTTACCTCTTTGCCGATGTATCTTGTCTGGGAGTGACATATCTCAGGAGGTGGGACAGTGGTCTTGTAATTGGAAGATTTGTGGTTTGATCCATGGCCCCTGCAAAAAGAGTGTTGAAGTGTCCTTGAGCAAGACACTGAACCCTTAACTGCTCCCCTGGTGCTGTGGCTGCTCACTGCTCCTTTACAATTGGATGGGATGAATTTAGAGAGCAAATTTTGCTCTATCTACTTACAATGAGAAGTAAAACTTTAAAAAATCTATGTAATTCAACAGCAGAAAGGACACCTGACTGCTCAGTAATCTTCCATATGAACTGTGTTTGTTTTTTGCTCTTTTTTTTCCTTGCTTCTCTTTCTACTGCCCCCCATAGTGAGCAGCATACTGACTACAGGATATAACAGTTGCACAACATAGAGGTTATCTTATTGCCGAACCGGCTGATCATTATTTGATTTCCTTTAATAAACCATTGAATATTCATTTAGTATTTTGTTAATTATTTTTTCTTTAAATAAACGCCCTTATTATGATTTTCACTTTCTTATTTCTAGGTGGAGCTCCCGCTGTTAGAAAGGAGGTAATAAGAAATAAGATCCGTGCTATTGGAAAAATGGCCCGCGTTTTCTCTGTTCTCAGGTTTGTATGGAAATTAATTTGCAATTTTGAGTTGGAATGTTAATGGTCCACAACTGAGATTTGTAGTGACCTTGGTTTTTGATTCATTTTGGTTTCTTTCTTGGTTTCTTTTTGGTGATTTTACAATTCTTCTCTGAATATTTTGATCTCATAAATAAATGGGCTAGAAAAGGCTCGCCTGGAATGAATCAGGCACACCGCCTGATATATTTCATTGTAAGATTGGGATAAGCTTCCAAAAATTTAAAACAACTTGGGACAACTGAACCTTGAGCACTGTCAACAAAACTTTCCCTCTTTCACTTCTTCTCTAAATCATTGTTTTATTATTTCTCTCTCTATTTGTTTCTTTCCCATGTTTTTTTGATGAAAGTGGAAGTCATTCACATGTTTGTTGTTCAGATTGCAGAAACTGAGCATGGCGTAGTTTACAGTGTACATACTTAATTACAGAGCTTTAAGGCTTAGCTTGCACTAGCTTTCCTTCTTGACGCAACATTCGCAACAAGTGCAGTTAAGTACCCCTCCAGAAACGGTCTGAAGTTTAAGATTACTCTAAGATGATTAATTATTAACATGTTTTTTCCACACAAAAATAAAATAATAAAAATTCTTGGAAAGGGGCTGGAAGCACATCTACTCTTTCTCCCTAAACGAGAAATTCAAGATGCACAAACATGCAAAATTTCACAGGCTTCACGCCCCCCCACCACTGATACCCATCGCTACTGCTTGATCTTAGTTGACCAATGGCAGATCAGTCTGCATCAAGATGGCTTGTGTTAGAGCAAACATCTGAGAGATTCAGCCATACATGTTGGAGCCTCAGTCAGACCCAGACTCCATTGTGAACCAAAATAGTTGACTAGCAGACTTGTCAAGAATGGTAAGTGTGGTTAGCATCTTTTATTTATCTATGTTGTTTGCTAGGTTGTAACAGGCTGTGCCTGACACAATGGAATTTGTGGGACTTAAAATAACATCTGCTACAAATGTTACAGTGTGTTCACATAATTACGTGATTATATACCAGAGGTCTAATCAAAATGTCTGATATATTCCGCCTGGCTGAGATTTTTATGGGACATGTAATATTTGTTTATGTTGATATCCAACAAGGTTTGCTTGGGGAGTAGCTCACTGCCTGTAGTCTAAATTGCAAAATCAGAGGCATGAGGAATGAGGTGACCCGTACCGTACTTAGGTTAATGGTTCATAGATTTTCGTTTGGGACCAAGTCCTGAATGTATCGGAAGGGGAAACTTCCCTGCTTCTGACAGCTCCCAAGAACAATAAAGAATGCCTTTAGTGGCGCTGCTGGAACAGGGGGTACTGCATCAGCCTGGTTGGGATCGAAGTCCAGACTAGAAAAGAAATAATTTAAACGGATTGTGCACTGTGCTGTTTTTTTTGGGGGTGGAAAATTGTGCAACTCGGGCTACCATCATCATTTCATACAGCTGAAGTTTGAAGCTTTAGTTAAATAAATAATTTGCATTTCATTTCACTTTCATTTTGCAGACACTTTTTTCGAAAGCGACATACATGTGAGAGTTAAACTCATCATGCATTGATGGGCGATCAAATGTGGGTGTTCTGCTTGGCAGGCAAGAATTCTATCACTGAACCATCAATGCACAGTTTACAGTTTTATCATTTATTATTATCAAAAAACTAGGAACAGCTAGCAAAAAGCTAACATAGCTCATGTTATTTATAAGTTACAAAGGAAAAATGTACATGCAAAAAGCTTTCATCTGACTTTTGGTTGAATTGACTAAAATCAGAATTAGCAGGTCAGACGTGAAAACCAGAATCAGCCAAGAAAATTGTAATCAGTATATCTCTATATATCTTACATAATCTCCTTGGTGTCACAATTCCAGGGTAGTCAGCACAACATCAGACTTAAGAACTAATTTCTTGTGAAAAGCCAGTAAATTTTGTATTGGGTTATGGAAAAGTTGCACAGAAATTGGCATTACAGAGGAGCACTTCCTCCTGGTTTGTACTCATGAGAGAACAATGTTCTTTTATAAATGCCACCCATTTCAGCAATATAGTGTGAATTTTTTGTTAGATATCAAAAGCAAGCTCCAAGGTTCGGTTTATATATAAAAACTGCACACCTCATTTGCTGTCAAAACTTTATGACTATTCTAATGCAAATTAGCATAGTGTCAGTATTGACGAGTCCGCTCTGCACAAGAAATTTCAGGTTTCTTTACTTGCCCTAAATTTGCATAATAGACATCTATTGAACTTTGGATTTATGATGTACCGAATCTACAGTTGTAATCAACATTATTCAGCCCCCACTGCAAATCAGGTTTATTAGTCAAATTTACAAACTAGTAGCTGTTTACAGAAGCAAATCAAACAAGAACATTTTAAATAGCTCAACACAACTAATATTAATGGTGGTTTCTCCAAATTCAACAAAAAATGCTGCTTTTAATGACTATTGCAGTCTCAAAATTATTCAACCCCCTGAAATGGAACCCCACATAAGAGCACACTTTTATAAATCAGGTGTGGTCCCAAAAAATCCATTCAATAGGACTACAACACCTTCAGAAGGCTAGTTAAATTGGAAATAAATGTATATTAAGGCAACACACCCATCTCGTTTATTTGCCCAAGGTACATGGGCATATTTATAGGGAGGTTAGGAAGTTTCATTTAAGACTTTTTGTGTGTGTTTTTGTCTGCGTGTGCTTTTGTGTGTTGTGTTTTGAATGTTCTATATCTCTTTGTTGAGGGCAGCAGGGAGCACAGGCTATTGTGCAAGTGTGCTGAATCCTTAATGACCTGCAAGGACTTCGTGAAACACCACTGGGTCTACACCTCCTGCAGACTGGGAAACTCAGGTCCAGTGGTGTGCTGGACTGTGTGTACAACCCTTCCAATTCTTTCTGGTACAGCTACCATACCAGGTGGTGAAGCAGCCTGTCAGTAGACTCCCTGTGGTGCAGTAGAAGTCCCTGAAGATTTGGAATTTTTAGGTGCTTTAGGTCATACAGACACTGTTGGGGCTTTCTAACAGCATCAGTGGTGTGGCGAGTCCTTATCAGGTTTTTATGGATGTTAACTCCCAGATATTTGAAATTGTTCACCTGCTTCCCCACTGTGCCATTGATGATGACTGGACGTTAGTGTGCCCCCCTCTCATATAATCCACAATGATGAGAAGTTCAGTGAGAGATGGTTGTCCTGCCACTGCATTTTCAGCGTGGTAACCTCCTCCCTGTAGGCCTTCTTGTTGAGGGAGATCATGCCCTGCTGTGTTATTCGTATACTTCACAAGGCTGTATGAAGTCTTTGTCACCACATATTCAGAGGTGTAGAGGGAACACAAAAGAGGGCCTAGGACCTAGCCATGTGGCACTCCCATAGTGTGAGTGAGAGGAGATGAGGTGCCGTGTTCCACTCTCACCACCTAGAGACGGTCTATCAGAAATTCCAGGATCTTGTCACACAATGCTGTGTTCAGGCCCAAATCCTTCAGCTTATTGACGAGCTTGGAGGGAAATACAGTTTGAATGCTGTGCATGTGGGAGAGGGTGGTGTGTAGGATTTGAATGATGGCCTCCTCTCTAGCTCTGTCTGGGGGGCATGCTGAGGTTCAAGGGGTATGGCTCAGTGGAGGGATTCAACCAACTTCTCAAAACACTTGCTTGCTATGAGAGTGAGGGCAATAGGGCACCAGTAATTGAGTTTGCTTACTTTCTGCTGCTTAAGATCCTCCAGTTATTAGACAAACACCCTAGATCCTGAACTGTGCTTCCTGTTGTACTGTTTCCCTCAGGATCAATCCATCACCTACCTGCTTTCACCTATAGTGTTAAAGCCCTAACTACTCAATTCTTAGACCCAGACACCATCAATTCCAACCACACCTTAGCACATTTGAATTATTTTGTCATACAGGTCAATGAAACTCCGAAAAAATAATGTAAGGCTACTTTACCTAGATACCATGGAGCTCCTAACCAGTTCCTAATTAATATGCCTATCATTTTCTCTAATTTCTCAACACTGCTGACAGCAGTCTTATAAGCCGTTATAGGCAACATTAAGCAGGGTAACAATCCAAATTTTAACCACCACAATTTCAGTCTACCTGGCAATGACCTATCAATACCAATGACACTTTCCACAACAACCTGTTCTAACTCCCAGTCTTATGCTCAAGGAGCAGCATCTGCCTAGCCTCTTGGCAGGTTTCATTAGCATGGAGGGTTTTATATCCTCATCAGCCTGAAAGTTCTCCAGCACCATTCTCTCTTTAACAGTAAAACAGATGCTAAATTTGCTAGGCTTGAATGTAATTCTTTCCTATTTTAGATTATCACACAACTTGGCAAAAAGCAGGACTTTGTTGTTGTTGCAGTTTTACATTCATTTTGCTAATTTAATGGTCTACCTCCTCGAGAATTCAACTCGGTTAATAAGTAACCTGTGAAGAACAATTCAAAGCATGCATGAATAGGGACTGGGAGTTTGAGCTGGACCATTTGCACATTCTGGTTGCCCTGATTTCTGACAGGCCTATAAAACAAGGCAGTGACTGACTAAGTTTAAACCATCTTTAGTGGTTTCTGTTTGATGGATTAGTGCTAAAAACAGCATCTCCTCATAACTCAAATTAGAGAACTAGACCAAAAATTGTATGTGCTGTTGTTCCCCCTGAGCATTTAATAGCATAGTTATGTTATCAACACCTCTTTGTTTATTTGGAGGTTGCAAGTAAAAGCATCCCTCTCTGATCCCATCGGACTGTCTTTTTTCCATCATGTTGGACAGCTGTTCAACCTGTCTTTACAGCTTATTATTTCACAAAGATCTTAAGGTGATGTTTTGTTTAACTGAAGAAGAGTAGCCGATATTGGGCTGGCATAACTTAGAGGGTGGGGTGATCATCTAGTAATTGGAGGATTGGCAGTAGGATCCCTGCCCCTGCAGAAAGTATGTCAAGTGTCCATGAATAAGATACTAAGCCCGTGATCACTCCTTAGGAGCTGCACCTGCACTCACTTCCCCTATAATTATAGGATGGATTAAATGCAAAGAACAAATTTCACTGGCTTTGGTCATGTGGTTAAGTAAGCTTATCTATATATTGTAATTTTTTTGTAAAATAAGAGTTAACATCAGGCTACCGTCAGACATGCACAAATGCCCACAAATGACGATCGCCTGCAAATGCGAAATTTGCTTCTTGCCATGCTGAATGTGGGCATTGCAAGATGTTAGGCCTAATAGGATAAAACACCATATACTTACTCATTTGCTATTGGTTGAGGTTGTGGATTTGCTGGTCAGAGCTCACCAAAGTTTAACTCCATGCAAAGCAAAGATGTGAATTTCTTTCCCCACCAGAAGCAAATGTTTTACTTGCCCCTTTGCTCACATGGAAGGGATTTGGGGACTAATCCTATCATGTAAAAGGGACCTCTCATTAATTTCACTGGTGTGTGACCATACCTTAATTCTCATGCCAATTTATAGTGTTAGAATCTTTTGCAATCTTATGCATCATTTGCAGAGGCAATTTCCTCCTGCATTTAGGTCCTTTGGCTTGCCGGTTATGTCCAATTTAAAACCCAAATAATCCTAAATACGGAATTTTGTATTCTTTTTCACGATTAGCTCTTCCATGACTACATTCATGGAAAGTGGCTGGTGGGGGGAATGTTGGCAATCACTGATTGTTGGGCTGACAGTGACCAATTGTAAAAGCTTGACATATTGCCCAACACTACTCCCACCCTGCTACCCTAGTAGTGGCTCTAATTAAAATCTTCACTTCCACAACAAAAGCTTAGGACAGAATAGTGCAACCTACTATTATGCCTATCTAAAGCAGCTGCTATGAGGTTGCGTATTCACTAGTAGTGAAAAAAATGTCAAAATGTGCTGAGTCTTGTAATAATCCTGTGGTTTTGCTGTTATTTGGCTTTCTGTTCATGTTGTCTTTATTGTACATTTTTCAAGTGTTACTCCATTTCAGTTTAAAGCTAAATATTCCTAGACTTCACATTTATTGAAATTTATGGCTGAAACGCCCCCCCTCGAAAAACAGCCTCTTGATTTGTTTGATTAAGGTCTTGACGAAGCCATCTTATACCGTGTTCAATTGCACTTGTGCTGTCCATACCATTATTTTTGTCCCATCATCTGGGGTTCTTTCAAAACAATATTTGAAAGAAAAAGTAACTGAAAACACTCAAAATAGTCATCTGTGTCTTTATTTGAACTTTGACAATTTGAATTTGTAACATCTTGTAATTTAATGTTTCATTTCTCTGTGTGTGGGTATGCATGCACCAATGCTTCCCCACTGACAGAGAAGAGAATGAAAGTGTCTTACAGCTGAAAGGACTGACACCTACTGGAACATTACCTATGGGAGTTCTGTCTGGAGGTCGGCAAACTCTGCAAAGTGGTGAGTGAAATAACTATCCATATACAGACAAACCCTCTGACATGAGCCTTAACTAATACTAATCTGTGTCTGCACTCACATCCCTTGACCAACCACTCGAAAACAACTTGCCTGGAGCCCCACCTACACCATAAGCACAACACGGTTGCTTGCTGGTAGCCAATTGAGTCAGATGAGGACTTTATTCCTCATCAACAGTGCGAGAGTCCAATTCTTGATCAACAAGTTTTATGCACATTGGCCATATGAAGGCTGAGTTAGTGTGGATAGGCATGGCTGTGCATCTTCTTGGTATTTCCTTATTTCACTCATTCCTGTGGCTTTCCACCTGTTCAATACCTATGAAACAGATCTCTGGCCCGTTGAAATGGTCAATGGCAGCTTGCTTTTGTCTCAAGGGATCGCTACATGTTTCTTCAGTGATGTGTTTAGATTTTCGCTCCATCACTTCTTCTGACCACCAGTGGACTGGCAGCCCAGAGGAAGCTATCCATACAGGACATGACATAGCAAGCCTTCTTGAGGCATCTTTATGACATGCCCAAGACAGTGCATAAACACTTCAGGTTTGGTGGTGTTGACGGATAGACCCACAATTGTGGCACTGATGGTTTGCAAGTTTTCTGATCTGTGAGCTACAAGAACCGTCATCATCATACTGCAGCTCAAGAACCTCTACAACTGACACCTTGGTGGTTGCCTGGAACTTCGAATGTTGAAGACGTTTCTATCAAGCCTAAAGTCTGTTGTGATCCCACGACTGCCCTTCAGATCTTTATGAAAAAAACTTTATAATACATAGGAGGAAAATGTTGAAGAGTATCACTGCCAGCACACAGCCCTGCCTCACTCCTGTGTGTATATTTAAAAAGTGCTGATTCCTCCTATAGCCACCTGTGCCACCATCCCATCATGGAACTGCGACAAAATGTTAATATATTGGCTAAGACAGCCGTCCTCTCTCAGGATTTTCCAAAGTAGTTCTCGATTCACAATGTCAAAAGCTTTGGAGAGGTCGACGAAAGCCATGAAAAGGTCCAGATGTTGTTTGTGGCACTTTTCTTGGAGCTGTCTTACTGTGAAAATCATCCACAGTACTCCTGTTCTTTCTGAAACCACACTGACTGCTGCAACATATTTCTGACAGTCAAGTGCTTCACAAACTTGCATTGTATTACCTGCAAAGGAGAGGCTAAAGGAGAGCTGTAGTGGCTCAGCGGTAGAGCACATGCCTGGAAGTCAGGTGCAGTGGGTCTGTATCCCGCCGCAGTTTCTTGGTAGATATGAGGTATTCATTGTAAAGTGCATTGAGTGGTCGCTAGACTAGAAAAGTGCTACATAAGAACCAGTTCATTTACCATTTGCTGGCAGGGATAATTTACACACTTTGCTGCTTCCTTGTTCACTACAAGCGCTAGCCAGCAGCAGCAGGCTGTAGACAAGAGAATAGAAAGCAGGCAAGGGAAGCAACCATGTATCTCCCCTCTAACTACTACACTACTATACTAGATGCATCACATTTCCCTGTTTGTTACACACACACACACACATACACACTCATGCTCATACATGCATACATATGGAATAGTAAAATCTAACCATCATCTTTGACTGTTTCACTTTTCCTCAGCTAAACAATTCTGTATAAAAGTGTTGCCCTCATAGACACTTGTGGTAGATCCTTCCTGAGAGGATTGTTGAATTTTTTTCCCTCATTGAATGGCCTTCAACAGAGTCCTGATGAAGCTTTAATTTTATCCCATTTGTGTAACTATTCTAGAAGTGCTGTGACTGCATATTATTCCCTGCAGGCTTTTCACTCCTGCTCTTTTTTAATACTACCATTTTGGATGGGTGGGGAGGGGTGTTCGATCTCTGACTAAATTATAACCAGACTGACTGGTAACAGTGATAATGTGACAAACTGAATGCATTGATCATGTTACCACTCTCTCTCCATTGGTTTTGGGCATGGCACTCCTACTCACGCTTACACAGCCACCGTAGAGGCAGAAGAGGCACGAGGTATGCAAGTCATCTATAATCTTTCACTCCTTTTCTCTTCTGTGGCCCAGACCTCATGTGTCAAATAGTTGTTTAGCTAGTCTATTGTGGGTGCTCATGATGCCTAGCTGTTCTGTATTTCTAAAACAAACTCAATAAGTTAAAGAAATGTCACAAAAAAAGCTTAATCAGTTCATCTGGACACGTTTTATTGAAAGAAATGTTTCATCACTCATATTGGAGACATCGTCAGTTTGAGCTGACGGCAGCTCTTACAAACAATACATTTACATAATGAGCAAAACCAAGGATGGTTTCATATGCAAATATGCAATTGACAGGACTTTCAATGGTGATTTGTACTTTTCACAGAGGATTGGGGTTTAGTTGCAATCGCAGCGTTGCAAGATGGTGACAGATGTACTCTTAGACCCCCACCCCCCTTAGTTCAAGGATGGTCATTCCCTCTTAACATAAATGGCCTCCTTGACTTCCCATTCAAAACCGTGTTCCTCCTCGTCAACGATGTCAACATCCTTATCCTTCAAAGAATAGCCACTGGCCTGTAGATGAGTGTGGACTCCAGAGTCCAGGCCTGAAATGGTAGATCTTCTGTATTGTGCTATCCTCTGGGCCAGCATCTGTTTGGTTTCCCTGATGTAAAAGTCACTGCAATCCTCAGCGCAGTCTTAACTACATACACTATATTGCTCTGTTTGTGCCCAATCCTTTGAGCACACAAATATCTGGCGCACCATTTTATGGTGTTTGAAACCAACTGAGGTCATGGTTAATAGAAAGGGACTGGTAGAGAGACTTCTTGTATAGCGCAATATGTTATTGTTCTTGTAATTTTTAGTGATGTGACCAAAACGCTACCAACCCATCCAGAAGTTGTTCATATTTGATGTTTTGATGATGGTTTTACACTGTCTCATGCCAAAAAATGGTCAGGTGTGCTTTCAATGACTGCTCTACAAATTGAGCAAATAAAGCGAGGAATACAAAGTTGTTTGTTATTTGGTTCAAATTAAACAGGTGAAAATGAGATTTTTTTATGAAAACTGGAAGAACAGTGTGTTAAACATTGTAAGAGCTTGTGCAAGTTTCCTTACCAGTCCCTTTCTTAACTATGCTGAGGTGAAGTGTTTGGAAAATGCCTATCCCAATTTTTCTGAAACTTCCACTACATACATCAGTTGGTGTAATGCTTGGGCATCTTCCCAGCTTTGACAAACACCCAGTTAACAACGTTTAACCAGGGCCTGTTTGATGGCAACCACTGTTTCCGTGGGGACGTTGTCAGCTCAGTGGTACAGAGTACTGATGATTTCTAGTTTGTGCTTCAGTGGATGATGAGAGTAAAACCGTTAGCAGTGATCAGTATTTATGGGTCTACAGTAAACATTAGGAATCATCCCCCCATCACCAATTACAGTATTACAGTCTGAGAAGGTTAACGTGTCCTTTTTCATATCCTCCCTGGTGAACTTGATGTGGTTGTCCACTGATTTGATGTGGCTTGTGAAATGTGGTACTTCCTGAGATTTAATGGTAACCCAGGTATCGTCCACAAATCTAATCCAATTGCTAGGTGGTGTCCCTGGATAGGATGTCAGAGCCCTCTTTCCACATCCTCCATTTACAGGTTGGCCTCTGTAGTTGAAAATGGGGAGCCCCTAGCACACCCATGATTCCACCTATAATACAGTCTCCTGTGTGAAGTACTTGGACTGACGACACAACTTCAGGGCCAGATATACTTAGTCCGTGTTAAGGGTGGTCCTATCGGTAAGAGTGGCGTCATCCTGTAAATTCATACAGACTACCTCCACTGCCTTAAATGGCAACGTACATGAAGAGAGACATAACATCATAAGAGACCATTGTTTCATTCCCCTTCATACTGATGTCCCTCAGCTCAGTCACAAAATCCACGGTACTCTTAACTATGATGTTCATTACTGCCTACCAACAAATTGAGAACAGTTTGTCAGCTTAGACTGAAGATGTTACCTAGATGAGTGATGGAACTTTTCTTTCAATAAAACTTGTCCAGATGAGCTGATTATTTGGGGGGGATTTCCTTACCTGGGTTATTGAGCATGCACAAAGATACGTAAAGAATTGTGTATTAAAACTTGATATGTACTCAAGGCCATTAGCATAGTGTAGACCACTCTGTCTCTATCTTTTCTTCCATGCTGTATTTTGCCATTCATTAAGTTCTCTTCTCGTCTGACCAATGCTTCTTAATTACTTTGTTAATTCATATGATTACACTCGTGTATAGAACTGCATCTCATTTATTAGGTTTATTCCTTCATCAAGGTTACATTATCCCACTGTGTTGTGGTTTACTGAGTGAGATCTATTCTTTACAGCCATTCAAGGTTTCAACCCCCAGCACAAGATCCAGAGTTTCGAAGAGGCCAGGGGACTGGATCGTATCAACGAAAGGATGCCCCCTCGTCGAGACAATAAGCAGAATGAGACTGTGACCTCTCTCAACAACCTGCCTACGACCACTGGACCATCGGACAAGAATGGCACCAATCCACAGGCCTAGATATCACTCCCTATCTGTCACTCCCATGCCCTTCGAAGGCCCTCCTCCTCCCTCTATCTCTTCATCTCTCCTTGCTTCTAATGATCTCCAGGCCCACCTTGAACTTTCTGCTTCTGCCTTGTGTAGGACTCTACTTTTCTGTTTTTCTTAAAATCCTCCCCCTGCCTTTTATTCATTGAGACCATGTGAAAGGAATTCAGAAGAGGTTTATGCCCAACCAACTTAAATGCTTATTTATTTCATCATCAATAAAGCTCAAATGTCTTAGATAGGATTGAACCTGAACAAATGAAACGGGATAAAAATCTCTATTTCACAATAGACATGGACATGTAAAGCCCACCACTGCCCATCTGGGATAAGAACTGAATCAAATTTATCTTATAATTATAAGTTGGTATCTGGGTCTATGCTCAGAGCATAGAGTTCTAGTTTTGTTGCTTGGCAAAGGAAAGAGCTGATGCTGTATAACCATCCACTATGCTGTGTTTGTGCCCCCACAAAAGCAAAGAAAAGCTCTTGAGTAGGGAGAGGAGAGATGTAACGGGAGCTGCATTGCATGAATTCATCCTTTCTTATGCCAATAAGTGTAACAGAGCTCTGATGAGCAAGTATTGACTTTTATATTATGTACATTTTAATTGTTCCCTCTTTTCAATGTGATGTTGAAATTTTGTTTTTTATTTTTTTTATTTTTGCTATACATAGATTTAGGCATAATCACCACTGTGGTAAAGGGAACAAGGAAGAGGTGCAGATGCA
Source organism: Regalecus glesne (assembly GCA_900302585.1). NCBI lineage: Eukaryota > Metazoa > Chordata > Actinopteri > Lampriformes > Regalecidae > Regalecus > Regalecus glesne. Next base: position 6,808 of record OMLC01096902.1, on the reverse strand, counting down.
GGACAGGAGAGCTGCAGTTGGAGGCATGGAGGGTCTAGTGACTGAAACATGATATGAAAAAAAGGACCAGGTTGAAGGAATAGTGTTTGATGAAACCAGGGGGAGGTTAATTAATTATTAGAGGTATGGTGGTAGATAAAATGCTTAATAAAGTATATAAAGGATCATGTAAATGAGAACGTTACTTATCCTGGACTCCAGATGACATCTGGTGAAGCTGTATTGATAAGTAGCTGAATGTTATAGCAAAATTGAGCTGTTTTTGTTTTGGCTGTGTGTATGGTGGCAATGCTTGCTGGACAGAAGGTGGGTGTGAAGGTTAAGGATGTTTTATTATTTTTATTTTTGGAGGGTTGGGAGGGTTTGACGAGATCTCATTAGGACTTTTTGTTTCAGTCTCAGAACATATCTCACAGAATGTACAGAAATGGTTTAATCAAAGATTTGCTTTATAGCTTAAAATTAAAAACAACTTTTTTTGTCAAGAACTTGTATTGAATGGCTTCATTTCTGTTGATGTTTCACTCCATTCAATAAAAAATAGAAAAGTGACATTTCTGTATGGAGTGAATTTGTCTCCTGCTGTCGATGCACAAGGACAATGTGGGGAATTTTCCCATGTGTGAATGAAAGGGCAGTTTGGTAAGCGGTACACTGCTGCCTCATCCTGTGAGAGAGGAACAGAAATATCAAGAATACCTAAACTTTGTCATGTGCAGTCCATATGTTGTTTTGTTTTTAAAATACAGTCCTTCCTGATAACTATGAGGAATATCAGGCAGACATGAAATGGAGATGCTTTGACTTCAAGCATTTACAACAAATGTGAGTTTATTGTTAGTTTGGAAGGTATAGCAATCATCCATCAACCGGTTATCTGAAGCGGGGTCGCAGAGGAAGCAGTTCCAGCAGGGGACCCTAAAGCTCTTCAGCAGGACAAGGTGATGGTTCCCCAGAGAAGTAAAAGGCATATCAAAGGTATGTCTGTCATTCAAGTGATTCCATTTTAATTTGTTGTAGGATGCTTAAAGTTGTGACTCTCAAAAACTTGAATAAATAAAAAAATCCCCTTATCAGTCCCACAAGGGGAATTCTCTGCATTTTACCTATCCTATTGTACGGGAGCATTTTTGCAGACATCACTTCAATACCAACAGTATACTGCTGAGCTTATAAGTTCTTAATAATAATGATAATAATAGTAATGACAGCTCAATTTCTTTGCATTGGGAAATTCTACTCTATCTCATGACAAGATCTAGACACTAACTCATCCATCAAGATTGATTGACTGCAAGGTGACTGACTCATTTTGACATTCTCAGATAATTACTGTTTCTCCATATTGCTCCACCGGGTGTTCACAATTTTTAAAATACATTCAATAAACAAATGTCCGTACACATAAATAGAAAATTACTGTTGCAAACAAATTTCCACCGATGAATATAAGTAATTCAATCATCAAATCCATGTCTCATTCAGTCAAGTGAGAACCTTAATGAAATAATATGAGTTATTATTCTGCTCAACATTTAAACAAAGCGTAAGTTTATGTACATAGTTCCAAGGTTTAACAGCTGTGATTCAAGTTGAGAGAATAGTAACAACATGATCTTGAGGTTCATATCAAAGAGGAATTAAAAAAAAGACTGAATTTGATGAAATGCATATAGATTCTGAATAGACACTGCAAATGAGAACATACATTCTAGGTGCTTTGCAAGCAATGATTATAAGTGCAGCCCACTGTTTAAGGGTGTGTGCATCCCCATATGGAATGGTGGTCAGTGGATATGCAGTACATTAATAAGACGTCTTGATGCATGCTCAATAATCCAGGTATGGAAATCACAAAAAGAGGTGAATCGGTTCAACTGGATCAGAAGTTTATTAAGAAACATTTCGTCCTAAACTTCTGATCCAGTTGAACTGATTCACCTCTTTTTGTGAGTTACATCAATAAGAGATTCAAGGGTTAGTATGGGTGTACCCTGTATGTTCTGGGAAATAGAAGAGTATAACATAGACATGTAGAGTTGTGCTATATTATGACAGAAAAGTATGGCCTATAAGCCTTTACTAGTTGTCTTCGTGTATTTTGTTTGTCTCCATATGAGAGGTTGGAGACTAAGGGAGGAGAAAAGGAATCAAATGGCTAGACAGAGGGAAAGATCTGGGAAGGATTTAGAGCAGGTATGGGCAATAAAGAATAGAGCTGGAAATGTGCTGATAAATGAGGTGAGTCTGTTGAAAAGGTGGAAAGAGAACTTTGAGGGGCTAATGAATGTAGAAAATGAGAGAGAGAGAATGATAATGATGTGAAGATAAATCAGGAAGTGCGGGATGAAGATTCTAGATTAAGAAGGTTTATTGCCACTCAAATTGTACAAGTACAATCATGTGAAATTATTGGACTAGGAGAATCTATTACAGAAACATGAAATAAAGATAAAATAAAGTAAAATAAAGATGTATAATAAAAGCATTGTGTTGATATACACATACATATAAAGCAATAAATATAAGAGAATAAGAGGTAGAATAAGTAAACGTAAGAGTAACAATCAATCAATCAACTATAAAAATCAATAATGGGTGAATATATCTATTTGGTAGATGCAGTCCTCTGACACTGGTTTACTCTCTACCCCAGACTCCAAGCTACAAACTGTCAAGAGATGGAGCTTTCATTAGCACAATCCCCACCCTCCTTTCATGCGCCGCACACCATCTCTGGTTATCTTAATAAAAAAAAAACTTAAACACCACCTGTTCATCAAGGACTATGACCTCACCTAATTCTGCCTACTGCCCCTATTCCCACTCCATCTTATATTTTATTACCTATTGTATTATCATATTATTGTATTGTATTATAGCATCTTTAAGTATGTGTTTAGTAGTGTTTTGTATTGTCTTAGGTTTTTTGCCCACCTTCTGTAAAGCGTCTTTTCATCTTTTGATAGGTGCTATGTGATTTTTTAAACATTATTATTAGTAATAGTAGTGGTAGTAGTAGTAGTAATAATAGTAGTAGTTGTATGTATCTATGACCAGTAGTCAAAGATACTACACAGCTGGTAATTAGATATGACAGAGATGGTAAAGTTGCACTTTTGTTTGTGAATGTTGTTTATGAAGAACTCTTATGGTCTGAGCTGTTCTTCAGTCTGCTGGTGTGTGTTTTGAGAGTCTCCTCCTCAAGGGCAGCACGGAGAACAGGCTATATTGTGGGTGTGCTAAATCCTTAATGACCCGCAAGGACTTCCTGAGACACCACTGGGTGTCTAGTCCCTGTAGACTGAAGAGCTCACATCCAGAGATGTGCTGGGCTGTGTGCACAACACTACCCAGGGCCTTGTGGTCGTTAATGGCACTGTTGATGTATCAGGTGGTGATACAGCCTGTCAGCAGGCTCTCTATAATGCCCCCAGTGGAAGTCCCTGAGGATTTTAGGCCTCAGGCCAAATTTGTTTTGGTGCCTGAGGCCATACCGATGCTGTTGGGCCTTTTTAACTACAGTAGCGGTCTGGCTAATGCATGTCAGGTGAAAGTGAGGGCAGCTATGGAGAGGATGAAGAGTGGAAAGGCAGTTGGCCCAGATGACACACCGATGAAGTCATGGAGGTGTTTAGGAGAGATGGTAGTGGAGTTTTTCACTAAATTGTTCGACACAATTTAACACAGTAAGGATTAGTGAGCAGCAATATGGTTTCATGACACCACGGAGTGCCACAGATACAATGTTTCCTTTGAGAATGTTGATGGAAAAATATAGAGAGTCAGTAGGAGTCACGCGGTGTCCTTGTGGATCTAGAGAAAGCATGTGACAGGGTGCTGAGAGAGGAGATGTGGTATGAGGAAGTCAGGAGTGGAAGAGAAGTACTAAGAATAGTGCAGAATATGTATGAGGGGAGTGTGAAAGTGGTGAGGTGTGTGGTAGGAGTGATGGATGATTCATGGTAGAGGTGGGGTTACATCAAGGATCAGCTCTGACCCTTTCTTGTTTGCAATGGTGATAGACAGGTTGATGGAGTAGATCAGGCAGAAGTCTCCATGGACTATGATGTTCACAGATGACATTGTGATCTGTAGTGAGAGTAGGGAGCAGGTGGAGTTGAATCTGGAGAAGTGGAGGTATGCACTGGAGAGAAGAGGAATGAAAGTCAGAAGCAATAAGACAGAATACATGTGTGCGAATGAGAGGGGAGACAGAGGAATGGCGAGGATGCAAGGAGTAGAGGGAAAGAAGGTGATTGAGATTAAATTATTTGGGTCAACTGTCCAAAGCAACAGGACGTGCGGAACAGAGGTGAAGAAGAGAGTGCAGGCAGGGTTGAATGGGTGGAGAACATAAGATAAGATATCCCTTTATTAGTCCCACAAGCGGATATCTGCAGTGTTACAAAGCAGCAAAGTGAAAAGAAAAACACAGGCATCAAAAAACCAACTCAACAATAGAAATTGCATACAGAATTATTTATATTGCACAGTGAGATGAAATCATGAAATACTGCATGGTATGAATAATAACAATAATGATTCCTTTATCAGTCCCACAAGAGGAAATTTGGATTTCTCTGCATTTTTGACCCAACCTATTGTATAGGAGCAATGAGCTGCCAACATGTGGCGCTCGGGGAGCAGTTAGGGGTTAAGTGTCTTGCTCAAAGACACCTCGACATGCTGTATGCAGGACCGGGGATCGATCCTGCAACCTTCCAATTGCCGGATGACCGCTCTACCCACTGAGCAATGCGGCCCCCGAAGCTGTTATTGTTAGTTTTGGTGTCTATGTAGTCTATGTAGGATGTGGGAGCTTTTACAACATCCTTCACACACGTCAGATGGAGTAACCCGTCACTGAAGGAGCTCTGCAGTGCAGTGAAGGAGTTTGGCATGGAGTGGGGATTATTTGTCCATCATAGATGACAGCTTTGTCTAGCTTCCACTATTTTATCCCACAAGTTTATAATGTGGCTGATCAACTTTATACCTCTATAGTTGCTGCAGCTCTCTGCTTGAAATTTGGTACCAGTATGCTTCTTTTTCAACTCCTCAGACATCCTCTCACTTTGCAAGATTGTGCTGAACAATCTAGTTAGAAACTCCACAACCATCTCTCCTGAACACCTCCATACCTCTACAAGGTATGTCGTCTGGGTCAACTGCCTATCCACTCAACATCCTATTCAGTTGCCCTCACTTCCTCCTTACTAATCCACTGCACTACCTTATTTACCATCTCCATATCATCCAACCTTCTCTCTCATTTTCTTCATTCATAAGCCCTTCAGAGTTCTCCTATCTCTTCAACGGACTCCTCATTTGTCAGCCCATTTTCATCTCTATCCTTTATTACTCTACCCTGTTGCAAATCCTTCCGTGCTCAGTTCCTCTGCCTAGCCAATCAGTCTAAACCCTTTTCCCCTTCTTTAGTCTCCAACCTCTCATACACTCATCATATACCTTTCGTTTGCCTTTGCCACCTCTCTCTGCACTTCACACTGCATCTCTCTACCTTCTACATCTCTCTGGCTATCCCACTTTATCTTTGCCAACCTCTCCCTCTGTATACTCTGTTACATTTTCTCATTCTACCACTAAGTCTCCTTGTCTTCTTTCCTTTGTCCAGTTGACACATCAAGTACCTTCCAAGCTGTCTCCCTCAGGATTTCTGCAGTGGTTGCCCAGCCACCCAGTAACTCTTTACTATCACCCAGTGCTTGTTTTACCTCTTCCCAAAAACTCCACACAAAAGTTTTCCGTTATCAACTTACATCATTTGATCCTTTTTGATGTCCAAAGTCATCCTACAGATCACCATCCGATGCTGCATCCTCCTTTTCACAACCTTGCGGTCTCCAATCTCTTTCAGATCACACCATCTGCATAAGATATAGTCCACCTGTTTGCACTTTTCTTCACAATTGTCACCCTGTTTTCCGCCTTCTTTTTGAAATATTAATTACAGCCATTTTCATCCTTTTTACAAAAGCCAACACTATCTCTCCCTCCACTTAAGACCATACTTACCCATCACCTCCTCATCACCTCTTTTCCCTTCCCCCACCATTTCTGTTGAAGTCTGCTTCAATCACCACTCTCTCCTCCTTGGGTTCACTTTACTTCACTCCAGAAATCTTCATCCTCTTCCATATTACACCCAACTTGTGGGGTATATGTAAATGACACACACACACACACACAGACATATATATATACAGTAAAGACCATAGGTTCATAAAGCTCTATAGCCTTTGTCTAGCAGGTTGGACCATTTAGCTGACTGGTTAGCATGCTTAACTTTGGTCCAGATGACCCAGGTTCAGTTCCGGGCTGCCCTCGAATTAGCTACATTGGTGTCAGAAGGAGGCACTCCCCTGGAAGTGTGAGGGAGCTGGTAGCATCTTGTGTGACATGGACCTAATTGTAGGTCTGAGAGCCTCCAGGTCGCTAGGCTGAAGCGTGGGAATGCACTTCCCAAAGGAAGGGACTGGTGTAACGACCATAAGTTCACAAAGCTTTCTGGCCTTTGGCTAGCAAGCTTTGTGAACTTATGGTCACATTTCTTTAGTGTCCTTGTTAGCCTGGATACATGGGCCGATAAACTTCAATTTCACCTGGTTCACTTATCCAAATGTGACGGTTCTTTGTGAACAATGTGTCTTCCAATCCTGGTATCGTGGAAACAGTGTCTCTTTGGATGACATCGGCCAAGCCAAGGCTTTGGCTGACTGGTTAGCGTGCTTGCCTTTGGTGCAGACGACCTTGGTTAGGGTCCTGGTAGTCTCTACCATATATA